>CM046439.1:315000-351666 GCA_025506505.1 Flaveria sonorensis | reverse complement strand
CTCTGTATCGAGGACTTAGTTTTTCTCACTTTTCGGAAACGTATGATTCCTTTCCATGGTGACACTTCAACAAACCTCTCACCAACACGAACTTGACAGTCTACGCCATTTGTTTCCATAAGACTTTTGTCTATACTTGGAGGCTTTAAGGAAAGCTTTGATCTTCACGAGCTTTTCTGTCGTGGCTTCCACCACTTTCGAACCTTCCAATTTCTTTCACCGACGTCCTTCTAACATATAGGTGTTCTATTTCTTCATACAACATCTCGTAAGGAGGCATTCCAATGCTTTCATTGTAACTATTGTAAAAAGAGAATCCTACAAGGCGTAAAGTGGTTGTCCCAATTAACTCTGAAATCAATAATACATGCACGCAAATTTTCTTCCAGAGTCTGAATTGTCTCTCTAACTGCCCGTCAGTCCGCTGGTGATAAGCAGTACTGATGTGCAATCTAGTTCCCATTACATCATTAGATCTTCTCAAAAACTTTTATGTAAATCTCGTATCTCTACTCGAGACTATAGAGACAATTACCCCATGTCAGGCCATGATTTCCTGATGAACGGCTCAGCTAATCTTTCAGACGTAATGGTTTTTCATATAGGTAAGAAATGTGCGCTCTTGGTTAGCCGGTCTACAACTATCCATATAGCATCATAACCCTTAGATGTGTGTGGCAACTTGATTATGAAATCCATCATGACGTGTTTCCATTCCCTAGGTATATCCAAGGGATGATGTCCCGTATGGCTTTTGATGTTCAGCTTTGACTTGTAAGTAGGTTAGACACTTGCTACATATTGGACTACATCATTCTTCATACCCAGCCACCAAAATTTATTTAGGGTATTGTTACATCTTGGAAGTGGTTGGGTGAATCGAGTATTTGGCTTTATGGCTTCATCCAATATCTTTGTCCTAAGATTCCCATAGCGAGGTATCCACAATCACCCGGTTTTGGTTTTGACACCATGGGTGTTTTCTACCAGACTTTACTTGTCCCTTTATACCTTCCCCGACTATATGCTCATCCTTCAAGATCTGTTCTGAATCGTTTCATGTCATTCCTTGCGACTCAAGGCATCGACAACCAGTTAGCCTTGCCAGAGTAGTAGGATCTCATAATTATAATCTTTAAGTAACTCTAACCATCAACCGTGCCTCATGTTTAAGTCCTTTGATTAAAGAAGTTTCAATCTATTATGATCCCTGTATATAGTACATTGGTACCATATAGATATTGTCTCCAAATTTTGAGCGCGAACACTACTACTGTAAGGCGCAAGCCCGAATTGTGGGTAGGGTAGTAAACTTCATGAGACTTCTACTGTCGTGAACCATATGCTATCACCTTTCCCCGTTTCATTAGCTCACATCCCAACCCTAGGTATGAGACATCAGAGTACACCACTAAATCTTCATTCCTTCAAGTAATGTGAGAATAGGCACTTGAGTTAACCTTTACTTTATTTCCTGAAATGCATCTTCTTGGTCCTTCCCCATTCAAGCTTAACCTCCTCACGAGTCAACTTGTTCAATGGGGCTGAGTAGAAACATATATGGGCAACAGTTGTTCCATTTACATTAGTTTCCTTAGGCAAACTAAGGAACTAATGCAGCTAAGAATAACAAGTGGGGTAATAGTGTGCTACCCGCATTAGTTACCCTTAGACAAACTAAGGAACTAATGAAATTAAGGACTTCAAATGAGGGTAACGGTTGACTCATCCGCATAAACAAATGTGGTTAGTACTTTTACTCATCCGCATTGATCTATACTAGGACTATAACCATCAATGCGGGCGAGCAAGTCGTCAAAGGTACTGTGGGCTTCATATTTCGAATGGGTTCAGATTCAAACCATATTATACCTTTCTTTCTTTGAAAACTAGTTATATTTTTAACATGTAATCTAGGGTTCTTGCAATGGTTTAAACATAGTCATGAAGTTGGTAAAACATGAACCCTAACATAAAGGTGATAACTTTAAGTTCAAATCATTAGATGTATAAAAAACATGTTTAATCATGCATATCAACCCCAAAAGTAGTATAAAATATTAAAAAGTAGGGATCTAGAACTCACCTTTCAAGCTAAGGCACGGACCCTAGAACTGAAAAGCTAAAACCCGAGATCAACATTCATGCACACATAAAGGTGTTAAATTTAACCATCCAAATGGTTCTAGAACTCTAAAATAACATAGATCTAGCCTAGATCTATCATTCTTTACAATAAAGTTGACCTTGATGAGTTTCTTGGACTTTCTCTTTAGAACGTAAGTTTCTCTCTCTAACAGCCTCCTTCGCAAGAATGCCCTTGCATGGAGCTGTCAAGGTTCTTTATATAGTAATATATTAAGGATTTATTTACATGAATACCCCTTGCATTTTATTTAGTGGTCAAATACTACTTAAATAGTATTCGGCCTCTTTTCTTTCTTATAAAATTTTCGGGGTGTTACATATAAAAACAATTTACGGTCAAATGTTTATTATTATGAAAGAAAGAAAGAATTATCTATTTGGTAGTTTGTCTAGTTCTTACTATTTCTTTTTGATGTGTGTAAAGAATATATATATTTTAGTAAGGACTTTTCACACAATTGAGCTTTAATTTAAGAAATGATTATCACTCTTAAACTAACTATACACATAGGCAAGTGAACCTATCGCATGGTAGTATAGTCTTAGGTAAGAAACGAGTATCGACCCATAAACACAATTTCTTCCAATACTAAATCATCATCACTATTTAACCGATCAATTGAGTTTCGATTTGTGAATATTAAAATTAAGTAATGTAATTAGCAAATTAAACTAACAAAGCAAGATATAAAGGATGAAGATACAAAATCAATAAAAGATACCACTTGGACTTTGATTCCACTTAGCAATCAAATAACAACTAGCACAAACTCAACATGAGACCATTTTTTACACATAATGCATGGAAGTAGCCTAAACTCCCATCAAGGATATCTAGACATATAACCATTCGGAAAGTGTAGGAACCTCTGAGGTTAAGAGGCTGATGCAACCAAAGGATCAATCAAAAGATGCCAAAACAACCAGGTCTTCCAACATGCACTAAGGAACAAAGAAGAACTAGCTTCGGAAGTTTTACACACTCAAGAAAAATGCTAAGTGTAAAATCTTCCGAAGCCAATGTTCAGAAGAAACTACTGAGGAAACTTTACACTAAGTGTCAAGTCTTCCGAAGCCAAAGACTCAACTCTTCCGAAGGTTAAAGATGAAGTCTTCCGAAGCTCTCAAGACAAAGTCTTCCAAGCTGAATAAAGATAAGACTGATTACTTTAGAAGAAAGAGAAAAGACACTTTTTCTGTCAACTTTATCATAAAGCAACCTCCTGTCCGCTGCATGCTCTGGTGGTTCACCAACTATCATAAGTTGGTGAAACTCCATGCTTTATGATAAAGTAGATAAGGTCTTTGTCTGCAAGTTTCTGTATTTGTTTCCTGTTTGGCTTTTTGTAATAGGAAAGTCAGTGAGCTATGGCCTGTCATAGTCACTAGTCAAAAGGCAATCTGCCTTTTGACTTTAGGCTGATCTTGTTGTCTAGATTAGTCACATCCAACTGTCTTTTTGCATATTGACGGTTGTAGGTTTAGTATAAAGAGTCAAAGGTTCTTGTATTTCAAATATCAGTGCAAACACTTGTAATAGAACTGAAGAAGCAATATACTACCCTTGAAAATTATTTCTTGTGTTCTTGCTCTTACTTTACTTGTGTTGTGCATTGTATCATCTGTTAAAGTTCTAAGTTCCCCATTTGAATTGTTAAGTGATCCTAAAGATCCTCCTAAGTGTGTTAACTAAGTGCAAAGTCCCTTTTTAACGGTCCTGCATTTGGTATCAGAGCATTCCAGGCTCTTGTTTGCAAGATCTCACCATCTTCAAAACCTCTTAGTAACACACATCACTTAACTCTTCAAATGGCAGCTATCTCCAAAGCTGATATGGAAACTGGAACAATGACAAAGTCCCCACTGATCACTCCTGAGGATTTTGACACTTGGTGTCAAAGAATGGAAGGCTTTATCAAGTCTCAAGATTCCAGGATGTGGGAGTCTGTTGTAGATGGACCTCATGTACCATGCACCTCTTCAGCTGCTGCTGGTGGTGGCATGATACCAAAGGAGAGGGCTGACTTTTCTGATGAAGACTGGAAAAGAATTGACATTGATCAGAAAGCCATGACAGCCCTCCAAACTGCTCTTCCAAACTCCATCTACAGAGGTTTCAAGAAGTGCAAGACCGCTAAACAGCTATGGGATGCACTGAAACTGATGTATGAGGGTTCAAATGAAGCCAAGGAGAACAAGAAGGATCTCCTGAAGCAGCAGTTTGAAAATTTCACCTTCAAGACAGGTGAAACCATGACTCAACAATACTTCAGGTATGTTGAGATTGTGGATACTCTGGCTGATGTTGGGGTAACTATTGAGAACAGGGATATTGTTAGGAAGTTCATGTCCTCTCTTCCAAGACAATGGACACACTATTGTGTGGTCATTAAGAGGACTGAAAACCACAAGACCCTTACTCTCACTGAGTTGTATGGGATACTCAGTGGATACCAGATGGAGATGAATATGCAAAATTCATCTGGTAGCTCCAACACTCACCAGAGTTCAGCCCCATGTGGTTGAAAGGGATAGCAGAGAACCACAGCATCATCTCATCTGCTACCCTGAGACTTCACAAAAGGGCCTTTCATCACCTTCCCGGAGACACCAAGAGAGAGCTACATCCAAGGAAGTCCCTTCCAAGAGACAAGCTCCTCTCAAGCTTTTGTTTCCACTGATGAAAGTTCAGGAAACTTTCTCTTTACTCTTGAAGACCTGGACTGTATCCATCCAGATGATCTGGAATATATGGAGATAGTCCAGCAGATGGCTCTTCTCACTCACAGAGCCCAGAAATTCTACAAGAGGACTGGGATAAGGTTTCCTAGCAATGCTGCCAGTGGCAAGTTTGGGCTGGACAAGAGCAAAGTCAAGTGTTACAACTGTAACCAGATGGGACACTTTGCTAGAGAATGCAAGGCACCCAAATCAAATGGTGGCCAAGCCTCATCCAGGCCAAACTACACTGAAGGAGGGCACCAGAATGAGAAGCCAAGACAGCAAGCTGCAGTTGCTGTTGAAGAAGGAGGCTTTGACTGGAGCTTTCAAGCTGAAGATGCATCTCCAAACCAAGCACTCATGGCTGACCACGATGAAGCCAAGGTACTTGAACATCTTTGCTCTCCTGATTGTATTGCTAAAGTAAACAGATACAGGTCCTACAACTTGGAAATGAGATCTGACATTGAGTCCTTGAATATTCTAAAAGCTGATTTTAAAAGAGCAGAAAATGACTATAAACTTAAGATAGAAGATCTAGAAAAAACAGTTTCAACTCTTAAACATGAGCAAACAAATTACAGGACTCAAATTAAGGATCTCATTACCAAGTTGACTGAATGCCAGGCTGAGCTTGTGATCAGCAAAGCCAGGGCAGAAAAATGTGTTCTTGAAGAGGAAACCTTCAAGAACATGATATCCTCATCTCTGCATGCAAAAGTGTGTTATCAGAACAAGCAGGGACTGGGATCTAGTGAGATAGCTCCTCCACACTCTCTACTATCTGTTAGATCTCCAAGGTGTGGAACTGGTCAAGATGAGCTTCCATCCATAGACCCCAGTGATGAAGAGGATGAAGAGGAGAAGGTGAGGGATGACTCTGAGGTGAGTGAAGAGAGTAAATCCAAAAAGGGTCACCATGCTCCTAAGGAGGAAAAAGAAGCTGGTTTGAGCAAAACCAAAAGGAAGAACTTGATCAGAAGAGCAAAGAGAAGATCAAGAAAAGCTCAAGAGGTCAAGACCACCTTTGATCCCAAACAGAAACAAGTATTTGTCTCTGCAGGGTTCAAGGTGATAAAAGCTGAAGATCCTGCCAAGAATTCTAGTACCAAGGGTTCTACTTCAGCTTCAACTCACTCCAGCAACAACAAGAAGATTGATCAGCTGTGCGTCACTGCTACACAGCCTGAACCATCCAGTTCTAAAAGCAAGCTTCACCCTAAGAAGCCTGCTGCATCATCTGAAAAGGTGAAAGAGGAAAAGGAAAGTGTTCAAGCTCAGTCTTCTTTGGAAAAGAAGGCTCTCAGAAGAAAAGATATAGACTGTGTTATGTGTGGTAGTACCTCACATCTGGCTAAGGATTGTCAATACAATCCAAAGGGTACTATCCACATGATCAAGAAGAAAACTTCTGAGAGGAAGAAGAAACAAACAGCTTCAGAAGGAAAATCTGTTTCCTTCGGAAGCTCCAAAATGAAGAAAAAGGCAAATGAACCATTGCCTTCGGAAGGAAAATTGGTCTCGGAAGAAAGGAATGCTTCCGAAGTACTGAGGCCTGCTACAGTGAAAGCAAGATCTTCCGAAGGATCAGTCTCCAAAGCTTCCGAAGCCACAAAAGCTTCCGAAGCATTGAAGGTCAAGCCCAATCTTTCAAAGGTGGTGTGGAAGATGAAGGAAGACCATGTGGCTAAAAGTTCATCATCAGAAACAGCAAATGATCCCCAAAACCTGAGCATAGGATCTATTACTGTTTCATTGCCTTTAACTCATTCTAATAAGCCCAAGACCAATGAGGCTTGGGTTTCCAAATGTAACTAAATCATCTCTTTTTGTGCAGGGACAGCTAAAGACCAACAAAAATATCTGGATTGTTGATAGTGGCTGCTCCAGGCACATGACTGGCAATGAGTCCTTGCTTCAAAACTTTGAAAGGATTGATGGAGGACCAGTTGCTTTTGGGGGAGATGCAGGAGGGTACATTACTGGCAGGGGCAAGGTTACAAATGGTAAGCTCAGCATTGAGAAGGTAAACTTTGTCAAAGAGCTTGGATACAATCTTCTGAGTGTGTCCCAATTTTGTGACCAAAAACATCATATGCTCTTTACTGAGCATGAGTGCATTGTTCTCAAGCCTGGGGTTGACATTCCTCCTGAGCATATTTTGCTTAGAGCCCCCAGGAGAGGAAACATGTACAAGATGGACTTGCAGGAAGCATCTCCATCTGGAGAGGTTTCTTGCTTTCTATCTAAAGCAAATAGTGATGAGTCTCTTCTTTGGCATAAGAGAATGTGCCATGTAAACTTTAAAAATATGAATAAACTGATTAAGAATGATTTGGTAACTGGAATACCAAAGAAAGAGTTTATAAGTGATGACCACTGTGTTGCATGCCTGAAAGGGAAGCAACACAAAGTGTCTCACAAGCCAAAGGAAATGAACTCTATCACTACTCCCCTACACTTGTTACATATGGATCTGTTTGGCCCCACCAGTGTAATGAGTGTAGGAAGGACCTCATACTGTTTAATGAGCATAGATGATTTCACAAGATTCACTTGGGTGTTTTTCCTGAGAACTAAGGATGAAACCTCTGAAATCTTGAAGAATTTCATTCTGAAAATTGAGAATCAATCTGATCACAAGGTCAAAATCATAAGATGTGATCAGGGAACAGAATTTAAAAACCAAATCCTTGATACATTTTGTGATGAGAAGGGTATTTCAAGACAATATAGTGCTCCCAGGACTCCTCAGCAAAATGGTGTTGCTGAGAGGAGAAACAGGACACTTATTGAAGCTACAAGAACTATGTTGTCTGACTCTAAGCTGCCCATCACCTTCTGGGCAGAGGCTGTCAACACAGCCTGCTATGTGCAGAACAGAGTTTTAGTAGTTAAGACACATGGTAAGACTCCTTATGAACTGTGGCACAAAAGGAGACCATTTATTGGTTTTCTCAGAACATTTGGATGTCCTTGCACCATCTTGAATACCAAAGATCAAATAGCTAAGTTTGCTGAGAAATCAGATGATGGACATTTTGTTGGATACTCTTCTCAAGCCAAGGCTTATAGAGTATACAATCTCAGAACTAGAATCATTGAGGAGTCAGCCAATGTGACTTTCAATGAACACACACCCTGTGTGAAAGGTTCTGGTCCGGATTGGCTATTTGATCTTGATTTAGTTACCAACTGCTTTAACAAATCTTGTGAGAATGTTTCAGGATCTATGGATAACAGGTCAACAGAGGATCCTGACCCAAGATTTGAGCTGAGAAGACCAAACAAGAAGACTACTTCAGCTCCAATGGTGACTAACCCTGTCATTGAGGCTCCAATCAGCACAAGCATGACAAATACTGCTGATTCAACTGAATTACCCTCAAAGTCCAGTTCAGAGGCTCAGAATTCAGGTGAAGGAACCTCCAATGCAGGAGGAATGGATGGTGGTGACAGTGATCAAGAATTTCTTGATGCTGATAACCACTCCATTGAAGACAACATCAATGATGTCACACACTCATTGGATCAAGTTTCTCTTGATAAGTGTGCTGATGTGGTGGGGGATTCTTCTTTGCCAGATCAAAATTTCTCTAATCTTGATCTGTCCAACCAACTTGCTGTGATTCCTCAACTCAGGATCCACAAGTCACATCCCACCACAAACATCATTGGAAATGTTGACTCTGGGGTGAGAACAAGAGGACAAACTCATGATAGCCATGTTTGTCTACATTCTTGTTTCTTATCCCAAATTGAGCCTAAGAAAGTTGATGAGGCTCTAAAGGATGGAAGCTGGATTGAAGCAATGCAAGAAGAGTTGCTTCAAATCAAAAGACAGAAGGTGTGGAACTTGTGCCCTCTTCCTCAAGGGAAGACTGTCATAGGTACCAAGTGGGTATTTAGGAACAAGAAGGATGATAGAGGGATCATCATCAAAAATAAGGCTAGACTGGTTGTCCAAGGATACACACAAGAAGAAGGAATTGATTATACTGATGTCTTTGCTCCTGTAGCAAGACTTGAAGCTGTAAGGATATTCCTGGCTTATGCTGCATCCAAGGATTTCAAGGTCTACCAGCTTGATGTGAAGTGTGCCTTTCTTTATGGGGTGATTGATGAAGAAGTTTATATTAAACAACCACCTGGCTTTGCAGACCCAGATCATCCTGATTATGTCTGCAAGCTTGATAAAGCCCTTTATGGACTACATCAAGCTCCAAGAAAGTGGTATGAGACACTATCAACATACCTCTGCAATCATGGATACAAAAGAGGTACTATTGATGGGACTCTCTTCATCAAAGATACAGGGAATGACACATTGCTAGTTCAGATATATGTAGACGACATCATCTTTGGTTCAACTAATCCAAAGCTCTGCAAAGACTTTGAGATGCTGATGAAGAATAGATTTGAAATGAGTGCCATGGGGGAACTCAATTTCTTTCTAGGAATTCAAGTGAAGCAGGTTGAAGATGGCATCTTCATCAGTCAGTCAAAGTATGTACAGGACATACTTACAAGGTTCAAGATGACTGATTGTAAAGTTGCTAAGACACCCATAGCCAGAAACCATTCCCTTGGTCTTGACCTTGAGGGGGAGTGTGTTGATGAACATCTCTACAGGGCTATGATTGGGTCACTTATGTATCTTACTGCTAGCAGGCCTGATATCATGTTTGCCACATGCATATGTGCAAGATATCAAGCAAACCCCAAGATGTCACACCTAATCACTGTCAAAAGGATTCTTAGATATCTCAAAGGTGCTCCAAATCTAGGCCTTTGGTATCCAAAGAATTTAGACTTTAATCTGTATGCTTATACAGATAGTGACTATGGTGGCTGCAACATGACTGCAAAGTCCACATCTGGGGGGTGTCAGTTTCTTGGTGGAAGGATAGTCTCTTGGCAATGCAAGAAGCAATCCTGTGTGTCTGCATCAACTGCTGAAGCTGAATACATTG
This sequence comes from Flaveria sonorensis, assembly GCA_025506505.1. Lineage (NCBI taxonomy): Eukaryota > Viridiplantae > Streptophyta > Magnoliopsida > Asterales > Asteraceae > Flaveria > Flaveria sonorensis. The sequence goes on along the minus strand of CM046439.1, from coordinate 341,824 downwards.
CTGCTGCCAGCTGCTGTGCTCAAGTGCTTTGGATTCAGAATCAGATGCTTGACTATGGATTCAACTTCAAGGAGACTCCCATCCACATAGACAACAACAGTGCTATCTCTATTACAGAGAATCCTGTGCAGCACTCAAGGACCAAACACATCAACATCAGGTATCATTTGATTAGGGATAACTTTGAAAAGGGCTTGATAAAACTAATCAAAGTTAACACAAATGAACAATATGCTGATCTGTTCACAAAGGCTTTTGATGAACAGAGATTTAAATATCTTGTATCAGCTATTGGGATGATTAACTTTGAATAGATTTTCTGAAATAACTTAATCAAATTTTTCTCCTAAAAATTGTGTGTCCTAAGTTGTCTATTAGCTCACCTCATAAGCCCAGTTCTCTTTGGAAGAAAATAAAATTTTAAACTGATATTCCTTAGAATGATAATAAAATTTTACTTTCGGAAGAAGTGAAATTGTCTTCGGAAGAAATTTATGTCCTAAAATTCCTTCAACTTGTTTATCTAAGATTTACCTTCGGAAGAAATTCTTGAAGTATCTTCCGAAGCTTAAGTCTCTTATAAACAATTTAATGTATTTTAAGAACAAATTTCTTCCGAAAGCAATTTAGTCTCGGAAGACTTACTCATTTCTTCCGAAGTCAAAATTTTCAAAATTCTTGGGGATATTTTCCAAAGCATAATTTACCTTCGGAAGCTTTGTTTCAAATCTTCCGAAGCCACAATTGTCTTCGGAAGTTATTTTCTACTTCCAAGAAAACTAACTTTTTGGGCGTTTTTTGAAAGTAGGACCCACATCGGATTTCAAAGTTTATCTTTTCAATTAACTTTGTCTCAAATCCAGTGTATATCTTCCAAACTCTCTTTCATTTCACCTCTCTCATTGATCTTTAACCTAACTTACCCCCAAATTTCATCTTCTTCTACCTTCCTTCACTACAAAGCTTCCAAATGGCCAACCCTGATCGTCATAACGACCCAGATTTCTCCATGCACCTGCATAGGCAACACAACCAAGTTGCTCTGTTAGACCCTGAGAAGGATCCAAGCTTCTCAGACGTTTGTAGGTTTCTTTCTTTGTCTCATTACTACACCTCCCTTACAATCGATCCTCCTCTCTATAAGGATCAATTGCTTGAGTTCTGGCGGACCTGTCAAGAGGTTACCATGGACGGGGAGAAGGCACTGTCTGCCACAGTGCAGGGGAGGACACTGTTCATCACTCCAGCCATCATCAACACCCATCTTCAGCTGGATGATGAAGAAGGTGAAATGTCCTTCCCAAAAGCTGCTGTCAACCATTCCTTTGAGCAGATGGGATATGAAGGTGACTTCACAGTCAAGACCTTCAGGAAGGGGAAGGTCTCATACCAGTGGAAGTACCTCCTCCATGTTGTCATCCACAGTTTGTCTAACAAACATGGAGGATGGGACCAGATTCCTGAAGACCTCTCCTTCATTGTCCATGGGATGGTTCAAGGGGTCAAATTCAGGTATTCTCAGTTTGTTTTCACAAATTTACTTGCAAATTTGGACTCCCTAGAATATTACATGTTTCCCCGGTATGTTCAACACATTCTCAACTGTGAAATGGGACCACAGTTGAGGCGAACAGGTAATGTTCTTAAACTTTCACATATGAGGCCCGGCATTTTCAAACTATTGAAAAAGCCAACTGTTGGGTTCTCAGGGGTATAAACAGCCCTTGTCCTAAAAATGTTTGAGCTCATTGCTCAGGGTGACATCCTAGCAGCACCAGCTAGTGATGAACGAACACCCTCTACCTCTCAACCACCATCAAGGCCTACCATTACCCTCACTTACCAAAGAAAATCCAAACGAACTCCTGCACCTACTATTGAGCATATGCAGGCCCCCATATCACAACCCACATAGGAGGAAGTGGACACTAGAGCTCCCACTTCCCCTAAGGAGCAAACCACTCCCATCTTTGCAACTATTAGTGCTGAGGTTCCTCATGCTCAGCCTGATGAGCTCACACCCTCTCAAACAGCCTTAAGCCATCACTTTGAGTCTCAACACTCTAGTGATCAACCTTCAGGGGAAAGTTACCATCCCCAGCCTCTTGATTTAAATCAACCACTTTCTAGCCTTGACTTCTACTCTGATGAATTTGGGTTTCAGTGAGTACCATGAGTCTCTCCTTTCTTCCCATACTCAAGGAGTGATGAGTGCTCCTACCTCACCTATCTCTAGCCCACATCAGACGCCCCAAACTGAGGTGGATCTTCAGATTGTCTAGGAGATCCATCAGATTGTCTAGGAGATCCATGTGGCAGGGGCTATCACTGTTGCCAGTGATAACATAACTAGGACCTCTACCATGGCAACCCAGCCTCTTGACACTTCTCTTGAAGATGTCATTGGGCAGGGGAAATCCAGCAGCCAACAAACCTATGCTGGTGATGAGGGAGAAGACTCAGGTCCAATCCTCTCATCCCCCTATGATTCTTCATCTGAAGATGAGGGGAGTCTGCAACAAAAGGTGCACAAACTTTCAAACATGTGCACCTACTTTGTGTCAAGATAGCTCACCTGGAATCTCAGGTGACTATCTTGCAGAAAAGGGTCAATGACCAGCAACTTGAGATCACCGATCTCAAGGGTAAGCTAGCTGAGAGACCAATGAGATCAACTCATCCAGGTCCACAAGAACCTGTGGATGTCATGGATCAATCTCCCAGCTCATCTATGCAAGAGGGTGATGCTACCAAAAAGGGGGAGAAAATCCTAACAATCACAGAACCTGGGAGTTCCTCTCAGAGTATGGACATAGAGGACTCTCCATCCTCTCTTGCAATTGTCCATACTGAGCAACCTCCTCTAGACAGTGATCTACATTTGTTAATACAACAACTGTTTGAGGAGGGAATACCAAAAGCAATGTCTGGCCCTTCTGAGAACCCAATCTGGGTTGGGGGTATGACAGTGAAAGGAAATCTCTTGTACTCTCTATAGCTCAGGGTCAACTAGAAATCTTAAACATTTCAAACCTGAGTTTATATGAGGGTATAAATCTGGTAGATCCAGCACTTGTCAACCCAAGCAATAACAGACAAGCTGCCAGACTAGCCAGTAAAATTCAAGATTGGGTGCTGGAAGAATTCAAAAGGAGATTAGCACTATATAGACAGAGGCTAGCAGTGGAAGCCTTTGGTCAACTGGATGTTGAGGTGGACCCTAAGATTAGCTTCAAAGGGAAAGCCTTGACTGAAGGCCCAGAGGCTGAAACTGTGAACCTTGAGACAACATCTCCTCCAGCACCCCATACCCTCAGTGAGGCACCAGCTGGTGATGGTGCATCACAACCTCTCTTGGCCAGAGCTTGTCTGCTGAACCAAGCAATGAAGGCCAAAGCTCTCCTCAGCCTGTGGCAGACAAAGGCAAAAGAAAACTCACTGCTGAGGAGATTGAAGAAAAAAAAGAGAGAGGAAGAGGAAGCTAAGGGGAGAGAGTTCTAGTGGTTCCCCAGGATTTATGCAAGCTGCAATCAGGGCTGCCCCTATTCTAAACACTCAAGAAGATGAACTAAGGGCAGCCAGACTCAATTATCTGGGGACCAGGAACTACAATATTGATGAACTCATCTCTCTCCCCTTGGATGAGTTAAATGAACTGGCAGACACAGAGCTGTCAAAGGAGAGAAAGGAAGCTGAGGATGCAGCCTTAAACCTCAAACACAAAGAAGAATTGAGGAGGAAAAGGCTTTATAAGAACATTCCTATTCTCTCCCCAGTTCAGGAAAGTCCTGAGGAAGAGACTGTGGCTGCTAACAACCTCAAGTAGTTGATGAAGAAGAAAGATTAAAGATGATCAACTACTTGAGTGCCACAGGTCTCTATCAGGCACCAGCACTTCTTCCCTTGCCATATGACTACATCTTATTTGAATATAACAAGCAGCTAGAAGAGAGAGCTAAAAGAGAAAAACAAGCTGCTAGAAAGAGGCAAAGGGAAGAGACTGCTAAATCAAGAGCCATCATCCAGAAAAGTCTGAAAAAGTCTGCAGATAGGCAGAAGATGATGAGCTTCTTGAAGCTGTATGGGTTTCGGAAGGAGGCTTGGTCCCATGTCTCTGTCCACAATGGATGAGCACATAAGGGTGATCAAGCAGAAGATTAAAAGGGAAGAGCTTGTGGATCTCCACTCACATCAAAAAGCTCAACCTGAAGTTGAGGTAAAGGTTGAACCTACAGAGACAACACACCTGCACCTAAGCTACACAACAGCCAACTTCATCTTCTGATCCACAGCAGGGTTCTCCTCCCTCTCCTTCTGAACCTGGGAGAGAGGAGATCCCAACTGAGAGGGAATCCACTGAAGAACCTGGTAGAGAAAACCAACCCTCTCAGTCAAAATCATCTGGGAGAAGAAAGAGGATGGCCAGAAGAAGATCTTCAAAGAAGAAAACAAGAAAGGCATCCTCCTCCCAACCTCAGGATGAGTCAGAACATCCTGAGGAAGTGCATGTAAAGGGCTCTCAACCAACTCCCATCATAGTAGAGCCTCTCTCTATTGGAAGACCAATTCTATCCTGGGCATTCAATGAAAACCCAGATAGATGGTATGTCACTAGAGATCAGGGAGAACAACATATCTACTTCACTAGTGACATGCTTGAACTCCCTCTGCATGATCTCTATGACATGAGAAGGTACTTCATGAGTCTGAAGAATCCTGATCTACTAATGAAGAAAGGAGTTTTGAAGATTCTCATGTGGACTATCCCAATCTGAAGACCTCTCTGTTTTGGTAGCATCAGCCTAGGGGGAGTTTGTAGGAACATCTGAGCTTAAGAGGCTGATGCAACCAAAGGATCAATCAAAAGATGCCAAAACAACCAGGTCTTCCAACATGCACTAAGGAACAAAGAAGAACTAGCTTCGAAAGTTTTACACACTCAAGAAAAATGCTAAGTGTAAAATCTTCCGAAGCCAATGTTCAGAAGAAACTACTGAGGAAACTTTACACTAAGTGTCAAGTCTTCCGAAGCCAAAGACTCAACTCTTCCGAAGGTTAAAGATGAAGTCTTCCGAAGCTCTCAAGACAAAGTCTTCCGAAGCTGAATAAAGATAAGACTGATTACTTTAGAAGAAAGAGAAAAGACACTTTTTCTGTCAATTTTATCATAAAGCAACCTCCTATCATAAGTTGGTGAAACCTCCATGCTTTATGATAAAGTAGATAAGGTCTTTGTCTGCAAGTTTCTGTATTTGTTTCTTGTTTGGCTTTTTGTAATAGGAAAGTCAGTGAGCTATGGCCTGTCATAGTCACTAGTTAAAAGGCAATCTGCCTTTTGACTTTAGGCTGATCTTGTTGTCTAGATTAGTCATATCCAACTGTCTTTTTGCATATTGACGGTTGTAGGTTTAGTATAAAGAGTCAAAGGTTCTTGTATTTCAAATATCAGTGCAAACACTTGTAATAGAACTGAAGAAGCAATATACTACTTCCTTGAAAATTATCTCTTGTTTTCTTGCTCTTACTTTACTTGTGTTGTGTATTGTATCATCTGGTTAAAGTTCTAAGTTCCCCATTTGAATTTTTAAATGATCCTAAAGATCCTCCTAAGTGTGTTAACTAAGTGCAAAGTCCCTTTTTAACGATCCTGCAAAAACTTAAAACGATAAACACACAACAACCACCTAAAGTTATGCCATGAGGAACTAATGATACAATTATTTCAATGTTAAAGATGAATTAGACCACCGTTAGGGTTACCTAATTCCATAAATCTTTGGAAAGTTAACACGATAAACACATGATAACCACCTTAACTTGCGTAAAATAGACAAAACTACAATTACTCTTTAACTTATAAACATCATACCATGATTACAAAACAATTCATAACCAATGACAAAAGAGATTCATGATATACACCATGGTTTTCTCAAACATAAGCATAAGGATGCACATTTGACTAATTTTACTAAACTTTCAACATTCGTTTACCATTCCTAGTCAAATGTCATAAATTTACATACAAAAGATGCAATTATATGAATAAGTCTTGTAAGGCCACATAACATACATAACATGCATAAATTTACATAAATTTACATACATACATTTGACTAACATAACATGCTTACAACACCCACAAGGTTTAACATTTTATCAAACTAAAACAAACACACACAATCATTGAAGAATAAGCAAGCTTCATCATAGCATCAACATAAACATCACCAAGAGTCATGTACAAGTTGTTAAATCATGCTAAGTTTTATCTAATCCAAGTGATAATAAGTGTTTAGCCCATAAGGCTTACAAGAAACACACCTAAACTCAAGAACATGGAAGAACTCATAGTAGATCTAGAGGAATTCAAACCAAATTAAGAGGAAATGGGGTGGATGATGTTAGATCCTCCTTGAAAGTGTGAAATCTTTAATCTTGGCCTTTAAATCTCTCATGAACACTTGAAATAAACCCAAAATCATCTAAAGGGGTGAGAGAGGCTAGGGTTTGAGATAATTTGAAAGTTGTGTTGAAATGGGGGTGAATTAGGTTAAAAACCCGATTCTGCTCCGCACATGAGCATGTGAGATAAGTGAGTACGTCGTGTAGGCTGCAGTTTCTAATAGAATAATGCTTAACAGTGACATGGGCATGTAGCGATGCCTACATGCTTGTGTCAGGAGCTTTTCTTCATAAAGCTTTAGTTTTTCTTCAATTTTCCATCAAAAATCATCAAGTGACCACCTGGGACCACAACATTCAAATATAACACAAATAAAACAAAAATTCTTAAAATGAGAAATAATATGTATTGTTAAAGTGCATATTTATTCACATATCATCTTTCTTTGCATACCAAATAGTTCTGCAATTCCTTTGCCACTTAATCCGAAAAGTACGTGTGTGCTAATTATCCCTTATTTTCTACGTTTGTTTATTTTTAGTTTTTAAAAACCAAGTTCTAATTTAATGGTAAAGTTTGATTGCCATTAAGCTCTGGAATAGTTAATGAGTTTTTCGGTTTGGTTCATCTCCTATACATCTCCTAAAGGGGGCTCTCGGCCTGAGTTATATTTATATTAAGTTTAATTACCTATAGTATTTTTTCTTATTATCTATTGTATTTCTAGTGTTTTTTATTTCCTAAAGGCGGCCGAAACCTATTATTTCTAGTTGATTAATGAATCAATGTGGCCATAGGCCCCTATGCTCCAGTGGTTACGACCTCTCTCTTTCACGGAGAAAACGAGGGTTCAAGTCCCTCTAGGGGTGTACCAAGACTCAAGACTACTGGAGTGGGATTTTCTATCAAGTGATCCATATTTATCAAGTCCTTCTAATAGTCTACTCAATGGGACTTTGGATTTTAGATCAAGTGGTATGTATTTGTCAAATATGCCTGGGAGACGAAAGGAAGTTGATTATGGAACGTCTAAAATGAATTAGGCGTTGGGTCGATGGCCGAGTGGGCAATGGGGACGGACTGTAAATTCATTGACAATATGTCTACGCTGGTTCAAATCCAGCTCGGCCCAACAATTTGTCAATCTACTATCAGATGGTAGAACCCTCTTGTTCTTAATAAATATCCGATACGAGAGAAGAAAAAAGAATCCAAAATTTCCGATAGATCTCTTCTTATTTCCCTAGGATTGTAGTTTAATAGGTAAGAGCACCGCCCTGTCAAGGCTGACGTTGCGAGTTCAAGCCCCGTCAGTCCTGACGGATCCAATAAAAATATTCTTTTTTCTTTATAGATGTTACATTTTATTTTATTTTGACAATTACAAATTTTAACATTTCATTTCATTATAAATTGTAGTCTTTTGTTTAATTGCATACTAATGAGTGTGCAACGGAGGTTATAAAATTTATAAGATTTAATTCTGAATATTTAAACATTAGTACTAACCAGACGAAAAAGATTACGTGCAAAACGTTGATGGAAAAGTGTAATAGAAAAAAAAAGTACTATAAAAATAAATATCTCAAAACAGAGAAGAAAAATAATGAATGCGTAAATTATGACTTTAGTATAATCGACAAGCTCTATTGTAAATTGGTTAAAAGAAAATTTAATATAACTCGACGGTTTAAGCATAAAACATAGAAAAAAATCAGGATATGAAATGTAAATTTGACATAACTCGAAGGTTTAAGTAAAAAATTTAAAAAAAAAAAGTTCAGGTAAATTTGACATAACTCGAATGCTTGAATATTAAAATTTTAAAAAAGACAAAATGAGTAAGTATAGATTTGGAAAAGAAAAACAAAGAGGGAGAAATTAATGTGGTTAGTTTTAAAAAATCCTTAGAGGTTTAAATATAAATTTTTAAAAAATAAAGCAAAGTAGGTTTTTTATTAGTTTGAAGAAAAAGAAAAATATTATGGTAGCAATAAGTAAACATACACTTTCGCTACTCATAATTTTTTTTCTATTTGTTATATATAGTGATGCGGTGGGTGTTATCGAGGCTTTTTTCCCGACCTATATTAAACATTGATATATTTGGGTATTATTATTATTATAACTAAGTAAATATTTAGTAATTATATACTTAAGTGTTTAAATAAAATGATACTTAGTATTAAGTTATAAGAATATAAATAATGTATGTATATATTTTAATATTAAATTTAAATATTATAAATAAGATAATAGTTAAAACAAATGTATATTAAATAATGTGTTAATTAGGAGAAAAATAATAAATATGAGAAATTAAAAACTATTGTATATATTACTTGTAGATTATGTTTAAAAAGTTATATCGGGTGTTTTAAATTTGAGTAAAATTATACGTGCTCATCAAATGCTTATATACTAGTATAGATTATATATATAGCTTATTATTATCATCATTATAATTAAATTATTTAATGATTATATAATTAAGTATTCAAATAAGATAATACTTTTTTATAAATTTAATTATTATTATTATTATTATTATTATTATTATATTATTATTATTAAAGTTCTTAGTAATTATATAGTTAAGTATTATAACAAGATAATACTTATTAATAAATTTAAATGTTAATTTAAATTATTATAAATAATATAATATATAATGTAGTGATTTAAATAATCTCACATTGTTAAATAACGTACTAATAACATTATTAATCAAGGTATTAATTAGAATCAGTTACTAAATGAATGATTGTATAATTCTTAAGAAGTTCTATTATGTGTCTTAATTTTTTTTTGTAAAATTACAATTCTGTCCCAAAGTTTTATTTTATATAATAGTATAGATATGCACTCACATTATACTGCATATATCCATATTTTATTATTTTTTCAGAAGAATTGAGGAGAGATGTTATAAAATTAATGAAATAATGAATAAATAGAATTAAACCATCCTCTTTTAGTTTTATAATTTTTATTGAAGTGAAATGTATATATTTCTTATACGGTTCTTAATAGTTCTTTACATATTTGAGGTTCTAAATAGAATGCCATATTTTATTAAGAACCATAACTTTGTAAAGAATCACAAAAAACCACTTTAACTCTTTTACTATTTTATTATATATGCTGTTCAAAATGCTTGTAATTTTAATACTTTTGAAATATATTTTATAATAAAATACAACATCTATAGTCTTTTGTTTATGTGCATATATGCACTCACATTATACCAGATATATGCATATTTTATAGGCTTTTAAAAAGAATTGAAGATAGATGTGATAAACTAACAAAAAAAAATAGAAAGATGTAGAATCAAACCATCCTCTTTTAATTTTTTATAATTTTATTGTAATGTTATGTACATTTCTAAAGCAATTCTTAGTAATTCTTTAAATATTTATGGTTCTTAATAATACACACACACACATATAAATATAAATATATATATATATATATATATATATATATATATATATATATATATATATATATATATATATTAATACTTTTTTAACTCGAAAACATATAAAATCATTAAAGAAAATTTCTTACATTTGAACTCTAAACATAAATTACATTAGGTGGTAGGGATGTAGGTTTTATGTACTCTCACATCCCACCACTAAAATTTGACAACCTCACAAGTACTTTCATCTACCCTCAAGTACCCTAAGTGGTGATACCACCGCTCTTTATATCCGTCATTACTCTCACAAATAATAAAGTCATTTTTCTTTATTTAAACAAAAAATATATGTTATCTTTAAAAACAAAATCACAATTTCAAACATTAATTAATTCTAAATAAAATCAATATACATCTAAGAATAAAATTAAATTAAAAAACAAAGATATCTCATACTACTCATTGTCATCGTTCGACTCCAAATAGTTCAAATTTAGAGTTGCAAGATGTTCTATTAGATCAAATAGAAGTCAAAAATGTATATTTTAGTCTTGCAATTCCTTAAGGACATTATCGTCAACAACTGGCAACATTGGCGGATTCTTATGTAGACCGTGTGATATATCATTTTCATCGTCTTTTACTCATGTTGTGTGGTATAATGCACGTGTAAACCACATTCCTGAATTTTGGTACACTCATATCTTGGAGGGGGCGCCAAAGTATACCCCAATTACCTATTAGAATACTAAAAGCTCGCTCAACATCTTTACTAACTGACTCTTGCGCTTTCTAAAACCTTTTTTCCTTTGGATTAACCGGATATGAAGTCGCTTTCACAAATGCCGACCAAGTAGGGTAGATCTCATCTATTAGAAAGTACCCATATTTGTTGGAGAACATATACATGGAATGGACATATAGGCGTGGTTCTATTGTAATTGGTAAGATACAAGGGAGATTGTTAGAGAACATTGATGTCATTGTTTGACTTGGGGGGAATGTCGTATGCATACCAAAACTACGTATTCTTTGAAGCCACGGCTTCGAGCATGATTGCCGTGCATTAGTGATCACCACTTATATATTGATCGATGTAGTGTGGTCCATCAAAAATATATTTAAAAGAGTGCCTAATCACCCTTAAAAGTAAATGGCAAGAAGTGTGTCGAATCCACATGAAATTAGTCGAAAATGTTAGCAATAAAATAACTATAAGAAATAAACATTGAAAAACAACTTAATTGATTGATTGATTTAAGTAATAATGGAATTAGCGAAAGTGAATCTTAGGTTTTCAACAATCTTGGAGAAAAAGCAACTCATTCGGGGATTTGGTTTGGCAAAGTAATGTTATCATAGTTAACCCTAGCGAGAAGTCATTAATGGTGACTCTATACTTGACAAGTTCCAAGTGATGATTATAGATCAAGTTTTAATGGACTCCATTCATATGATCATCAGTTCAAGAATATAAACCTATCTTTAAACTAATTACATAATGACTAAGATAAATTAAAGTCATATGAGACTAAATTAAGGTTTAACCACAAGCAAATCATTTACTTGATCAAATCACAAGTTGAATTAATAGAACTTAAAGGGTTCACAATTAAATCTCAAAACTTTGGATACGAACTAAAAAAGATGAATACTTGTATAACTCTGTCCCTCGAAGTGAATCATAAACAGATTAACATTTCCTCATCATTGATTCTTCAAACCAATTTGAATTAAGCATGTGGATTTGGAGGATCTTGATGTTGGAAAGGCCTTTAAAATGCTTGACATCACCAATTTTCGTCCTTGATTGCTTCTATGGAAAATATATTCAATTGTAGGGTTAATCCCCTGTTAGGTCAAATTAGGTCAAAATCTATCAAAACGCATAAAACAGCGTCGATGGCACCCCAGCATCAACAATGCTGAATTCTCCTTATCAGTAGTGCTTTTTGATGTGTTTTTTTATGCTAGTGGTGTCGGTGGCGCCTACAGTAGCGTCAATGGCGCCACCCATTGTATAACTTCTCATTTTTCACTTTCAACTTTTCGAAAACATCCGGTAAGTTATACATTAAGTTATCACGGTCCTGCAACATTTTTTCTGTGTTTCTTCATCTCTCAGCTTTTGATTTGCATCCCAATTCTAACATGATTTTCATATTCTTCATATTTCATCTACAAACATAAAACATTTCAAAAGTAACTATATTTCACATGAATTAACATATAAAACACAGAATTAAAGCATTCAAACATTAAACTTTCACCATCCGATTATCTATTTTCCTTACAACCTAGTTGGGCTCATTCTCCAAACAAAATGTGTATAGTCGATGCTACCGAGCATCTTAGGAAGATGATATTTATCTTCATGTGCTTGTATAAAAGTGCAATGTCGTGACTTGTAGGTTGACATAAGAACTCTTTGCCATATAATTTAATTATAGAATCACAAAAATATTCTACGCATTCACGTGATATCCTAGCCACCATACATAAATATTCATCAAATTCGTCAGCAGAATTACCTGTTGCTAGTTGTTTCAAAGTCGATGTGCATTTTGTAACGTCGTAAAACTCTATTCACCTCCCGACTATGGCCTCTTGAAGCCATTCATTTGTCGCTTCAATTTCTCCAACAATTTTTTAACAACAACGTCTTTGACATACGATATCCAGATCAAAAGGTCTTGTCGTCCTATTTTAGTGAGTCATCAAAAATAATCTACCACAAAAGCTTTTTCCCAATCATGTGACACGTATCCTTTTTTAGATGTTGTCGTGTTTTCAGCTTCGGCTTTGGCGGTAATCTCCATGACGAATTGAAGACTACTATCGTTCGAGAAAAGCTTGTTTGACAAATAGGGTGAATAGTATAATTTTCTATCCATTGGTTTGTATATAAGTATGAGAAAAGAAGAAAAATTGTGGAAACTATTAGATATTGGACATTTGATGTGTTAATAACTATTAGTTAATGAGTATTTATAAGGTAAAAGAAGTTTTTTTTTAATGTGTAAAGATAATATTGCCGTAGGAAAACCCCAACATTCTAAAAATGACCAAAGCAACAAATGGTTTAAAAGCTCTGGTGCCTAGTTGTTCAACGAAATTGCATGGATGGCGGCGTTGTAGCCACAGCTACCCGCGATGCTGCACCCGAAGCCTCTAGGTGCCCCTTCCTCTTATTTTTTTTTTTTCTTTCACCTTCTTTCTTCTCTCTTGAATCTTTATTCTTTCTTTGTTTCATTAATCAAACTCGAAAAGTAGTGTAAATCTACACCACCTAAAGTCCACCTAAATATGAATTGCAAAATCCAACTTAAGATAAAATCATAAGGATTGTTGTTTAATTTTTATAAGTTAAGATTAGTGTAGTTTTGTTGTTAAAAAATTATATCAGACCTCCGACTACAATTTGACATTTCATATGGACCGTGGGGTCGTCAGTTGGTACATTCAAACTTTTGAATATGGGCCATTGCAATTTTTTTTATCTAGGCCACGAAAGGAAAAATAGCTCTATTGGCCTATTGGGGCATATTGATTGGTAAAACGGTTTAAAAGAAAATGTTGTTTGGGGGATGATATGTGTTGGTAGCGGCTATAAAACCCCTTCAAGTGATCCTAACAATATTGTTTTTGAACTCAAAGTTAAATCTATTAGAGAAGAAATGAAAGATATTTTGTTTTATCATAAAAACTTATTTGACTCTGGTCTTGTAAGAATTTTTCATGATCACAAGAACAATCAATTTTCTAAAAATTCTGAAACTTAACAATAGCTAAAAAGAGATTAATCCTTTTTCTTTTATATATAACTTCTTTCATCTTTCAAAGGAATTGTTAACTTTTCGATGCATTCATTTGATTCGGTGATAGCATCAAAAATAACAAATAGAAAAGAATGATGGGGTTTAGGCTTTCTATCCATGTCGATTTACGGCAGAAGAGAAGGTTTAATCAAAGCAAATATTTGTTTTGATATACGACTTTGCTTCGGGGAGAAAATATGTGGAGAAATGATAAAAAGACATTAAAATATAATTTATTTAAAAGAGATGAACAAAACATGAGTTCATTTTAACTATGATACTCGGAAATAAAATCCTAAAATAACACCTTATATCTATACTATATTATAATGCACGAAAGAGGGGTTCCGTCATAATTTAAGAGATTTGAACATTTTAAGCACAAGGTACAACTTAAAATCAATTATTTCTAAGGGCAATACTGTCATTTTAACCATGCTAAAAACGTGGATATTCAAATCTATTTACACATTGATCCCTTTATTTGTTAATAATTTACTGTTTATGTGATTGTTAGATGTTTTCATTTAAAATATGAAAATGTTTGTTTTGATTTTAAGAAACAGTTACAGCCGGTTTAAAAAAAATGCAGCCTACAAATACGCACTATATATAGTCCAGTTTATAAATAGTTGAGCAAATCTCCAGAAATTATGAGTTTTACAACTCTTAATACCTAACTACATATCATATTTGATTTTAACCCTTCGCATCGCACGGGCACACTACTAGTCTCCATAAAACATAAATTCAATAAAGGGGTGATCAATATATCACCCCGAGCGAGCATAAATAAGTCTGCATGCGGAAGTATTAGGGTTAGGAGTCTCGACGCATAAGAATCCAAATTATAATAAGTAGCTATTAGTATCTCCTCTCTTCAGTTCTGTTGTTGAGAAATAGGAGTTAGGGGAGGAGGCATGAGCGTCTGTAGAAGGCGTTAAAAGAATCAGAATTCTTCTTTCCATTTATTTAGGCTTTTTGAGATAGGGTCTGTGGAAAACACATTCTATACATCTAACTATCTAAGGGCCAGCATTAGTGACAACCCACCAAATAGATCATATCATAATATTGAAAAGTTTATTATATTCAAAACATAAATGTCTCAATTGTTTAACCAAATTATATTTTTAATTGAATAAGCTAAAATTATGTTAAACCCACTATAATTCCCATTGCCCAAACAAGCCTAATCTCTTATCTAATTACCCGTTACATATTTACGCTATTTTCCTTCCCCAAATTGTTAAACCAAATTCCTGAAGTCTAAAGCATTGGCGCTTCGTAAGCAGCTGAAGGACTTGAATCAAAGGAGGAAGCAATCCATCTATATGCATGTGTATATATGCGTGATACATCAACCATATGCAAAATACACTCAAAATCATACAACATATAAGCTGGTTGGCATGTCAAACTAGGTTGTATATAAGTTTTCATGAAGACTTAAACTAAGTTCTAATGAAATCATGTTGTAAACAACTTGTAGCATAACAATACTAAACGTATAGTAATAGAACATTCGAATTGTAATTTTTGTTGTTTTTGTCATTTCAATTTTATAAATTTTCATGGGTCAGTTTGCGTATATTTAGCATAACCTAAACACAACTTGTTCATTAAACAAGTCAACCTAGATATAACCAGTTTATAATTTGGTCAGAAGTGTAGCTAACATTGAATCCCCAACAATTATGCTAAATGATAAACACTGATAAAATCAAGATCCTGAAATTTAATAGCAAAAAAAACCCATATCCAAACTCACATGTCTTGAAAGAAGAAAACAAAACTTGAAAGCCAACAGTAGCATTTCCCGGGACGACATATCTACGCCTTCAGGCGGTTATAGAACTTGAGCTTCTCCTGCGTGGTCTGGAAACGACCATGACCAAACTTGGATGATGTGTCAATGAACTTGAGTTTGATCTCCTCAAGAGCCAAACGAGATGTCTGTGAGAGCAATGACTGACGAAGAGTAACCACCCTCTTCTTTGGTCCAACACAACAACCTTTGATCAACAAATAATCATCCTTCACCACACCATAATGTGGAAACCCACCAATTGGAGTGATGTCCTTCTCAGTCCTGCATTCGTGTTTATTAGAATGCAAATCACATAACAAAAAAGTGCTGCAAGCAAAACAGTTATTATCAAATACCTACCTGTCAAACTCAGTGAGAGCAGTGTGCGACTCCTGTCCAGATTTTCCAAGCTTGTAAATCTTCTTGTTCATTTCAGTTCGGTGGTGGTAACCATTCTGACCAGCCCTAGCTACTGTGAAAGAAACTCGAGCAGGATGCCAAGCTCCAATACAAGCCACTTTACGTAGACCCCTGTGGGTCTTACGTGGTAGTCTGGTCACACCCCAACGAGTTACAACACCTTCATAACCTTTACCCTTGGTTACACCAATTATATCAATCATTTCATCCTTCTGAAAAACAGCATCAACAGGGATTTGCTTTTCAAAAAACCCATAAGCAAAATCAACTTTCTGGGCAACAGTACCACCATTCACTTGGATTTCCATAAGGTGTGCTTTCTTCTGCTTCAATCCCTTCATTTTCCTTATCTGCAAAAAAAATACACGGTCTGATGACAAGTGAAAGATGACAGAAAACATACTTAAAACAATATATTTGTATACCTGTGTATGAGCCAAGACACGGATAACAGTTGCATATTTCTTCATTTTCTCCAACTGTGATTGAATATCTTTCTTCCCCTCATCAGATTCAAATTTTTTGGAGTATTTGGTAAATGCCTTCTTCTTGGACTTGCACCAGTTCTTATAGAACCTCCTTTTCACATCCTCACTAAGATGTTGAGCCCAAACGGTGTTCAAAGAACGTAGGCCACGAGGAGTCTTCACATAAGCAACAACTCCTACAACAACCATGGGAGGAGTCTCGATGATGGTCACAGCCTCACATGTCTCTTTCTTGTGAAGCTCTGCACAACAGTCAACAAAAGAAGACTTTAAAATACTTCTATCAGCGTATTTTTATTGTTATCAGTAAAGATTCCTCAATAGCTAAACTAAAAAAACAAACAGCTTACTTGAGCCAGGTTTCTCGACCTCTCTGACAATATGGGTCATGCCAGCTTTGTAGCCCAAGAAAGCTGTAAGCTTGCAAGGTTTGCTTGGGTCATCCTTGGGAAAAGCTTTCACTGAATACATCACCACACAACGATAAATATATTGCAGCAATACTACATGATTTTCATACTAATGTTTGTTTAAGAATTAAATATGAACGAACAAGTTGAGAAAAAAAACAACTCGGATGTAACTAAGACATTCAAAAAAATTAAATCAGATAGTTCCCCTCTTACATAAAACTCAATGACTTACAGAAGTGACAAATCAATTTCCCAGCATTAGGATGCCACAAGACAATACACAATTACTAGAAAGTTCACAATACACAATTACTAAAAAGTTCATAAATTATCAAAAAATAGAAACTTTGAATCTTATCTTGGTAAACAAAACATTAAGAAAACTAAGCATACGTGAGAGAAACTATGTGTATATAACTGAAAAAATATAAGCTCCACCATCTTATTTTCCGTTAAACTATCATCAAAGCTTGAAAATGAGTTGCAGAAATAGGAAATGGCTAATAAAAGAAACAAAGCAAAACAAATAGAAACTACTGGTCAAACTGTTATAAGAGATTCTAGACATTCAAACATATAACTTCATCGGATGATGATACAACAAATTGCTGAATAAACCACTGCAATTAGACGACGACCAATTTTTACCTTTCCCTCTGTGGCGAGCAGCACGCTTCCTGGGAAGAAACCCAAGAGAGCCGTGTCTTGGATGCTCAAACTTCCTGTGCGACATTATTCTTATCCTCTACCTGCAAACCAGAAACGAACAAATTACAAACAGAAAACCCAAAATTTATAGACAAAAGCTGGTCAGATAATAACTGTATTGATCATCACAATTCATGCATCTACAAGCGGTCAAATTTCAAACATTTGCAGGCACTCAATTGAATCCATGAGCATGGACACTCATACATTGTGTAAAAAAAAAAAAAAAAAAACAAAATTTAAAACTCCGGGGTACTGAAAACTCGATAGAATTAGAATCGTTTAGAGCGAATATGCTCAACTGAACCTGTGAGTATGTAAAGAGGGACAGATTCATGATACTAGGTGTTGTATGTAAAATGAGCTTCAAAACTAGTATCCAAGTTTTAATGGGCTTATAATAAACTATATGAGCATAAATCCGTAGAAAGAATTAAGGGTATTGAAATAATGAGCTATCGATTCTAAGGTAAGACGATCATGAACATAGAGTGATAATGTAAATTTAGTCATACAAGATAGGAAGGAGATAGAGATAGAGACCTGCACTGCAGAAGGGTGTGCGGCGGCGAGGTTGGCTCCAGTCAAAACCCTAGTTCTACTTCTAGTTGTAGGCTTATAATAACATACATGGTTTTAACGCCCTACTTGATTCTATACATAAATGGCCCCTTTACTATTCTTTTTTACTTTGTATAAATAAAAGTGAGAGGGGTCTTTGGGCCGAGGGTTTTTGTGATTGTTTTTAGATAACTAAATCGAAACAAAACGCCGCTAGATTCAGAGGGTAATTGGAAGAATGTTGGTGACTGGATTTTTTACGCGTTGTATGTTGCCACGGCATCGTTTGTAGTGTGATTAAATATTTACTAAATTTGACCCGGGTCGTCTCCGAATTAAATTTACATCAATACCTAAAGTGACTCGATTTGAACCCTTGAATGAAAACACATTATATTTAACCCAACTCTTTTTAAAAGAAAATTTATGTCGAAACATAGACTTGCAATTGTTCTCATCTTGTTTTACGAACTAAATTTACGTCGAAAAGTAAAGTAAAAGAAAACCTATTATATTTGATCCAACGCATTTTTATATAAAACTTATGTCGAAATGTAGACGTATATCGAAACTTAGACTGTCTTATAGCATATATAAAATTAAGCATGAAAACATTATATCTTTGACATGAGTCGCCTTTGATTAAGTTCAAACCTAGACGAACTCAAATTTATATTATACAGGGTAAACCCAGAACTTAAAAAACTTAATAGGTCAAAGTGATATTTTATAAAGTTTTTAGAAATATTAGAAGATGAAAGTGTCAAGATTGAAAGTGGAAGGGACATAAAAGGGAAAACAAAAGAAAAAAACGCCAAGAAAAAAACAAATGAAGATAGTGGGATTCCAAACTATGAACACAATGTAAAAATCCAAGGTATTTACTAGTCCCACCTACAGAACTTTCATATAAGTCATAGAATACAAATTATTTAATTAGAACAAAAGTCGATGGCTTATTATTTGCCGCCGAGTTTTTAAGCTATAGTATAATTGTTGCAGTAGAAATTAATATCATGACTAAAAGGCACCAACTACACTCAAATATTCTAGAAGCTTCAATAAAAATTAACAAACCAAGTGGATTATAACTTTTTGGTTGTGAGATTAACAATCTCGGTAATCGTAAACACCTATAGCATTCTAAGTTTATGTGTTGAACCATATTACAGACCATATCTTGTTTTACATATAGAAATTTATTACATGAATAAAATTTGATCGTTTTGACACGGTTTTCAATAGTTTCAAATGATTTTTCTAAAGAAGGTTCAAATCTTTTTTAGTGGACTTCGGCCAGGGAGAGGGACAAAACAAAAGAAGAAAATCTAGTTTAAAGGCTTCGGTCATCACTAATCCCATATTTATTTATGGAATTCTTCAAAAAGAGAAGGATAAAGCTTTGTGTATTCACCACCATCATCTCCACCTATTGACGTCATTGTGATGTTTGTGTTCACACTAGCCAACACCTTCAGAATACCTTGAAACAGTGCAAACAGACCACCGATTACCCAAACTGTTGGTTTCTCCAAAAATCATCTATGGCGACACCTCCCTCGTTGAATCTCAAGGATACTTGTAATCGCAATTGATAAAAACATCAACATGGACAGAATGCTCGCATAATTGCTTATCTGCATGCACATCATGTATGTATATAATTATTTAACTATACCTAGTTTTATCTTTTATAGTTAGCTCCATAAAAAATTAAACTTGCCTCGAGGACAATGAATTTCCCAGTGAGAAGACATACAACGGGTAGAGTACAATAAGCCACTAAATGAATGGAAGTCAGAGGATTAATGACTAAATTTATGTAAGAAAACCGTTCCAATGACTTCAAAACACACCCATACCCGTACTATATGGGGCAATGTTTGCTGAATAAAATCTCAACCGACCCTAGGGCCCACCAAAGAACTTGGTTGAGATGGCCCAAATATTAATGGGAGCTTGACCCTTAAATGTTGGTCTCTTTGGCATACAATACACTGATTGCCAACCATGGCAGTGCATTTGAAAACCTGTTAAGATATCCTCTGTAACCGAACCATAAATCCATCCAACCTATTTGCAAAAGAAAAACTCAAATCACTAAAAAATGAGAGACTAGCCAAATTTCTTCTCAAACTTTATCTAAGGCATGGAAGACGTCTTCTCATTTTCAATTCCTATCACATATATAAGATTCGTGTTAGAAATAACAAAACTAGAAAATGAAAAGAATAATAAACTTAATAGAAGTTCTTGTTACCTTCGATTCTCAAATGCATGTATTTGAGTTGAAGCCTCCATCTTCTTACTTTTCTTGGTTTTCCCTTTGCTTTTCATCTTCCTTGATCCAAAGAAAAAAAACACCATTTTGGCAAGTAATTGCAGGTTTTTCCACGCGGTTTCTTCTTGGTTGGTGCATCGTATCCATACAATGCTTGCCACCTGAAGACACACCCCGTTCCCACATAAATAGGTCCTTGGTTCCATCCGGTCTTTTCATGTTGATCTTAACAAATACAAAACAAAATAATATATTACTAAATTTTCACAAAAAGAGACATATGAATACTACGTTACAGTTGGAATATCGATCGTCAGGATCGATCCCATCGAACACTTATGAGAATTATACATAGCAGATTTTCTTCCCGAATGTGGAGTCCATCATGAAACACATGGATTCACCCAGGGTTTTACTATTGTTTCTGTGGTGATCACGATCAACATTCAGAGGTAAGGTGTATTTGTAACTACAAACAACACGCAGCTCTTGATAAAAATTAGAAAATACAAGTTATAAGCAACTATGAACATAAAGATGTAACCTACAATAAAGAATATGAAGTAATACCGGAGCATTCATGGCACTAGCTTTCTTGTGGTGATCAAACCCAGGACTCTTTTCATGAGAAACATAAACAAGGTGTGGTAACTCATTTCATTCCAAGTCACGAACACCATTTTGGCCTAAGAAAACCTATCAAAAAAAAATTATAAAAGTCAAAAAGGCATTATATTCATTCTTATAGGTCATAATACATGGAAGGAGAAGTTTATTCACATACTTGGATTATTCCCGGATGATCCCTAACATTGTTATCGGGCCATATGGTACCATCTTGCATCATCCATCCTTCTTTTGAAACCTTTTGTGCCATTGTAACAATCTCATTTATCTGTATCTTAAACTCTTCATATTCCCTCTAAATAATGCAGCACAACAACAAATCAAGTAACCTTCAAGTATCATAGAAAGAAAAGGTCCAACATTTGGCCTCAAAAGTCAAAGTCAATTACCTTCATGGCACGTGTTCCTGGACAAATGCAGGGTGCATTTTATCTTTTAGATAGTCAACATTTTAAGCAAAAGAGCACTCGGGATCACATGGCTCGATGCTAAACTTCTTGCAAAATGGGACTCATTTCCTCGCAAACTCAAATGTCTCTTGTCACACCCCGACCGATGGCGGAATCATCGGGGCTGACGAATGTGAATCGATTGCTCATAGCGCATGATAGTAATTGCATTGAAATAATATTAAATGTTATTTCATTGGATTATACTAGTCAAACAATATATTACAAATCAAATAAAAACTCAAATAATCACAATGAAATTGTTTTTAATTTTAACTAAGTCCAAGACCTAAATATGCATATAGGAGTCCACTAATCTGCATTACTGAAAACATGTGAAAAAGTAACAAGTCAGCTAACAAAATCGCCAATAAGTAAACACAAGTTTGATATACATATATATAGATTGATTAAAATGATTAAAAACAATTCAATTCACATGGTAATATCAAGACTTATAAGTGCAATAGTGTAACATAAAAGATAAATCAACACAATCAAACCTAATGACTGAATTGACTCGGTCCGCAAACGAAGCTTATACAATGTATGATTCCAGTTTCAATCACAAGACGAATAAACAAATGGGGTGCGTTTGTCAAACCAATAGATCTATCATTGTTACCATGGTTGCATGAATTAATGATTATATTATCATCTTAGTTTATCTAACTATACACACTTAATTGCAAGTAATAACATAACATGTATAGAATTGAATATTTTTAATAGAATAACAATTAATAATAATTGATTGTATAAATTTCCCCAAATAATAAACACATAAAAATAGACGATGAATACTCACTTGATGATAGGATGTAAATGATTTGAATTCTAGAATGCGTAAATAGACATCAAAATTTCCTCACGGTTAACCTAAGAATGGTGTTCTAAGATTAGGATAATAATATGATTAAAACTAGACATAAATTTGGGTTTCAATTTTGGAATTTGGGGTTTACTAATGATTTGAAATAATGTTTTGATTTTATTATAGAATAAATAGTTTAAAAAATTTGAATTGAAAATGATAGTTAATAATAAGAAAATAATTAAATATTAATAAAATATTTTGTTTATAGTGAGTGAATAAATAAGTTTGAATATTGTTGGTAAAATAATTGATTTTAATAATTAATTATTTAGTACTTGGTCAAAATAACTATTTGAGTAATTAGTTATTAAAATGATTTATAAAATAATAATTTGAAATAAAATATGTTAGATTCTATAAAGTTTAATATCATAAATAACCTTTTCTAATATTTATAAAGCTTTAGATTTTGATAAACTATAAAATTATAATTTTTTAAAATTTTCAAAAATTAATAAATAATTAAGAATTATGTTTGAAGAATAAAATAGTTTTTATTTTAATTTAGTACATATTAAAAAGTTTTTGGAATTTAATTTATTAAAAAATTGATTTAAAAAGGTTTGAGGGTGCCCGTGGTCAAACCCAGGATCTCTTCTACGTATAGATATGTTGTTAACTGGTGGGCTGCAAACCCGAATCTGTTTTGAATCCGGTAATAAAGTTTAAATTTATTAATTTAATAATTCCCCAAATTACAGAAACCATAGAATCCAATTGATCCAAATTGAACCTTAATTCGAATTTGTTAATGAAATCAACATTGGGGCTTTTAATCCCCAAGTAAAACCGAGTGTATGTGTGGGTTTATTTATCTGGATCGAAGTCGATTCAATAGAACAAGAATAAGAATAGTTGCGATCGAGGTGCTACCGAATGGAGTTGATTCTTGATTATTTGATTCAATTCAAGGAGTGTGAAACTTTAGATGGTGATGAAGTGTATTAATGTAACGCCCTAGAAAAGTTGAAACGAGCCAATTAATAATAATGGGCTTAGTTGGGGGTTATTTAAAATAAATAAAAGGAAAATGGATTATGGACCAAATTAACCTTACGGGTTATGTGCTAGTAGAGTTTAAGGTCTCGTGAACACCCGGTATATAAACACAAATCAACCATATTCATCCTCATTGGCAACTCAAACAACCAACTTTCTAAGAGAGTGTGTAGAGAGAGAAAGTAGAGAAAAATGAAGATTTGAGGCTTTATTGATCAAAGGATTGAAGATATGTGTTTTGGGCATCAAACAACAAGAAAAGAGCAAGAATCCAGGTAAGAATCATCATCCAAACGTCTCTTTAGATCATATCCGGATTCTAGGGTTTTTGGGTTTTGAAAAGTGGCAAAAATCATACAAAAGTCATGTTTTTATGGATGAAATCATGTAAAAAGCTTAGATATAAGTTTTTGGATGAAAAACGAAGGATTTGGATGTAAAAAGTTAAAGTTTTCGGTTAAAAACGGGCTAGAACGTCATTTTTATGCGTATAGCGAAACTGTGTGTTCGTCCAGCGAAACTAATTTCGCTGGTAATTTCGCAGCCATGAAATTCCAACGAAAGTTGGGCGAAACTGCCATGCGAAACTGGCAGCGAAACTGTCGGCGAAACTGCGTGCGAAACTGTGTAGAAAATGACCTGTTTGCATGTCAACTTATATGAAGACTGTGTACAGTGAGCCTACTTTAGGTGAAGTTATTTACGAAGACCAGGTGACTTCTAGATCCCCTTATTTACAAGTTTTTCTTTATTTTAGGGCTGTTATGCATACTAAATGTATGTTTTTTTATGGCAAAGATCTCAAGAAGTTTTAACAGAAAGATAGAATTTTCTATAACAAATTGTGCTATATAAATGCTTCAAAATAAAATTTCTTCAAGCTGACCTGGCAGCTCGGCCCCATCCAGGGGCGTTGCCCCTTGGACCCCACTAGGGGCTGCTGCCCCTAGAACCCCGCTGCCAGGGGCTGCCGCCCCCGAACCCCTTCTGTCCCGCGGAAGGTCGGATATTATGGTTTGTTATTCATTTGAAGAGAATGTGAATGTATGGACTATGGGTGAATTCCTTCTAAATAAATAAAAAAATGAGGGGGGGTTCTTGATGTTTCTTACTTGGTGTGATATATACTAATTAAGAATAAGTATTATGTAATGAAGTGAAAGTTAATGTTCGAAAGTTAAACCTAATGAATGAATAAAAGTCATGCAAGCAAATGAATGGAGGTTCACAGCCATTGGGTTGTTAGCTCAACTGCGTGTGGTTTAGCTAACCCATGAGGATGCACACAGGGGTCAATCTTTGAGATTGACTAATACGTACGAAACGGACCCTTGTCGCTTGCCCGGTACTAGAGTCAGCTTCGTGCACAATGTTAGGGGTCTATTTATAGACTTCGGCCCAGTACCAGCTTCGTGCACAATGCTTGGGGTATAGTATACGACATTGGTCTAGATGAAAGTGAAAGATAATAATGAAAGTTCAACATGTATGAAATGAACGAAAGAATGATAATAAATGAATATGATGATATGTATGTAATGATGAATGATCACGCACTAAATGTAAAGGTTTTGAAATGTGTGAAAAAGTATTTTATTATTAAACTAGAACTCACTCAGTGTCATTGACTTTTTGTATGCATAATAGGTGACAGGTAATGGTTGATGCTGAGGAGAGCAGACATAGATGCATAAGCTACTGGGGAAAGTTCAAGTCTGGCATTTATAGTTTTTGGGATAGTTATTGTATTGATACATTTTTGTGATGTAAATGAAACGACATAATGTTTTGGCACGATTTTAATTATTAATGAAAAGATATATTTTTGTTGCAAAATGATGTGTTTTAAATGAATTATGCTATGATTGACCAACTGTAGGCATTTGGGAATGGGGCCTTACAATTAACCTTCACCCAATTTTGATTTAGATTGCTTCGAACATGGATCTCGACTAAGTTTCAGGTCGATGAAGAAGATCATGGATCAAAATCGATAAGTGTGTGTGTTTAGCTTGGAATTGATGTTACATAAAGTTAAAATGGATTGATTAGAAGGATTCCCCTTAGTTAAATAGGTACAACTCGATCAGTTACGTTTCAAACGGGTCAAGGATTTGAATTTTAGTGTTTCAACTCGGTCAAGAAGATTGATATGATTTTAATCACCATGATTGCCATTTTGATTTCAATATGATGTTCAAAACATTTCCATTAACTTAATTTTGATTACTGAGTTAGAACTGAGTTGAAACATAATTGGGTTTGATTGAGTTTTGGTTTGGAGATGGAACAATGCATAGCAGCCGATTAATTCCAATTAAGGTGGGACCAAGTTCGAATCTGGTTAACAAAGGTTTTTGGAAATATTTAATTTTAATAAAATTGGTGGTTTTAGGAGATGGCGGTCTCCAAAGTTATGGTCGGGATGTTGGCCGGAGTGGGGTACCGACGGGAGGGGGGTTTGGGTGCTTTAAAGTAAATTACACTTTGGCCCATGTGATTTTAAAAGTTATGGCTTGTCATAGTCACTATCCAAAAGGAAATCTATCTTTTGACTCTACATTGATCTTGTTGTCTAAATTAGTGTTTCCAGTTAACTTTCAAAGTATGGCTGGTTGTAGGATGTAGTATAAAGTATCTCAAATACTTGTATTTAGAATTAAGCTTTGTAACACTAGTAAGAACTTGAGAGCAATATACATCATTCTTGGAAACCATATTATCTTGTTCTTGTTATTGTTCTTTCACTAAGTGCTCTTTGTTTCATCTAAGTCGGTTCTCTATTTGATCTGCTAAGTGTTCTAACTCTCTCCACCATATGAAACTGTTGCATTGACCACGGTCCTGCAATTGGTATCAGAGCATTTTAGGCTCTTGATCGTAAGATCTCACAATCTTAGATCTCTTCAGTTTCACAAAACACTTATCAACTCAAATGGCAGCTACCTCTAAGGCTGATATGGAAACCGATACCATGATAAAGTCTCCACTAATCACTCCTAATGACTTTGATACTTGGTGCCAACATATGGAAGGGTTCATCAAGTCTCAAGATAGAAGGATGTGGAGATCTGTTATTAAAGGACCTCATATTCCAAGCACCTCTTCAGCCACTGCTGGAGGTGGGATGATTCCAAAGGAAATAGCTGACTACTCTGAAGAAGACCGGAAGAAAATAGATATAGATCAGAAAGCCATGACCGCTCTCCAAATGCTCTTTCAAACTCTATATACAGAGGCTTCAAGAAGTCAAAACTGCTAAGTAGCTATGGGATGCACTAAAGCTCATGTGTGAGGGGTCTGAGGAAGCCAAGAAAAACAAGAAAGACATTATAAAGCAGTAGTTTGAAAACTTCACCTACAAAACAGGTGAAACCATGACTCAACAATACTTAAGGTATATTGAGATTGTGGATACTCTAATGGATGTTAGAGTCAAGCTTGAGAATGGATTCACTATTGTGTGGCCATCCAAAGAACTGAGAATCTCTCTACTCTTACTCTTACAGAGCTGTATGGTATCCTTAGTGGTCACCAGAT
>CM046439.1:147500-307500 GCA_025506505.1 Flaveria sonorensis | reverse complement strand
AACTGACCTTAAATCAATCTTTGAGAATCAGCTAGTGGCTTGTAGTTGGTCAAAAAGATTATCAATTCTAGGCAAAAGGTACCTATTCTTGATGGTCAGCTTATTTAATTCATAGTAATCGATGCACATTCGCATGCTACCATCCTTCTTTTTAACGAACAAAATAGACGCGCCCAATGGTGAAACACTTGGGCGAATGAAACCTTTATCCAACAAATCTTGGAGTTGAGACATCAATTCCTTCATCTCGTTTGGTGCTAGTCTATATGGCCATTTAGCCATAGTTTTAGCTCCTGGAATTAAATCAATTTTGAATTCGACTTCCCTTGATGGTGGAACACCTGGTAGCTCATCAGGGAACATATTAGGGAATTCACTAAATATAAGGACTTCATCAAGTTTCTTCTCTTTCACTTCCTTATTAACCACGTTGGCTAGAAACGCTTGATGACCATGTCTTATGTAGTTCTTGGCTTTTGCCATTGAGCATACAATAATGTTGCTCTTTCTTTCCCCATAAACATAGACTTGTTCCCCTATCGGTGAGACGAATTGAACAATCTTTTGATTGCAAACTATCGACGCATGATGTTGGGACAACCAATCCATTCCAATAATCACATCAAATTCTTTTAGTTCTATAAGAACTAGGCCGATATTATATTCTTCTCCTTGAATATCAATTTTACAGTTTCGACATACTTCAGATACGACGAAACCTCTATCACTAGCAATGTCAACTTCTAACACATTTACTAGTTTACTTCTAACAAAAGAACTATGATAAGCAAACTTTATAGATACGAAAGATCTACTAGCTCCAAAATCAAATAAAACATATGCAGGAAGTGAGTTGACTAGAAAGGTACCTGTGATGACATAAGGCTCAACCTTTGCTTCTTCTGCAGTAATTTGAAAATCCCTACCCCGTGGTTTTGGGGCTTCCAACTATTTTACGTTCTCTACGACCCTTGATCCTTCCGCAGCCTTGGCAACTCTTGTTTTCAGCTCTGGGCAATCATTCCTCATGTGATCCGACTTATAACAGTTATAACATAAGTTTACAGGGTTGGTACACTATGGGGTTGTATGCCCTGGTTTCCCACTTTTATAACAGATTGGGTTCTTATAACAGCATTCTTCGAGTTGCCTCTTTCCAAAGAATTGACAATTACCAGGATCCTTGTTTGACCATGAACCCTTTACAGGCTTTATAAATTTTACTTTCTTTGCAGGTTCTGTAGGAACCATAGCATCAGCCTTTCTCTTCCCATCTCTTTCTTTCTGTCGCTTCAGTTCCATCTCCCGTTCACGAGCCCAATTAAGAAGCTCCTCAAGACTCCCACATTTAGATGGAGAAATAAATTCTCTGATTTCCGTTTTAAGGATAAGATGGAACCGAGTCATCCATATTTCTTCAAATGTGAAAAGCAAAGGACAAAACTTCACTTTATCATAGAAAATTCCAAAGATTTCATCCACCATTTAATTGCCTTGACGCCTGTGAAGAAGTTCTTCAGTGATACGATCGATTGCAACACGGGGACTAAAATGTTTTAGGAAGATTGGTTTGAATTCTTCCCAAGACATACTTCTGATTCTTTCTCTCCCTTTCTCCCTTTTAATCATATCCCACTAATCTTTAGCTCTTTCGCATAACTGATTTGTCGCGAACATCACTTCATCCCACGGGTCATAGTGACACGTATCAAAAATAGTCTCCATGGGTGTTATCCAC
Organism: Flaveria sonorensis; assembly: GCA_025506505.1. Classification (NCBI taxonomy): domain Eukaryota; kingdom Viridiplantae; phylum Streptophyta; class Magnoliopsida; order Asterales; family Asteraceae; genus Flaveria; species Flaveria sonorensis. Next base: position 305,762 of record CM046439.1, on the reverse strand, counting down.
CTTATGCTAACCAAAGGGTAAATTTCACCTTTGAATTGCAAAGGGTTAGAAGCCATGAAGTCTGTATACACGTAACGACGTTTTTTGACTTCCACTGTTGGTGTTGCTCCTATATTTTCCATAGGTTTTCCTATTGTCGCTTCATTCTTTTTCAATTTTTTTTCTAGCATAATTCCAACTGGATTTTTCATTTCATCTAGAAGAAATGGGATATTAGCTTCAAATGTCTTTCCCACTTCAATGGCAATTTGTCTCCGAATTTCCTTAGGTACAACGTTATATTATTATTAAGACGAGATGAATATACTGATCTTTCTAAAGCATTATCTACATGCTTTTAGTGTTACGACTTCCCTCACCATGTATCGTCTTTTCTCCTCTTTCATCCGCCATATCTATAGATAATTTATTTATCTCATGTTATTTTAATTCTATCGAATTATTCTTTATAAATACTTATCTAAAGCCTTTATACTCCTTATGTTATTGTCAAGACTACCAATATATCTAAGGTCAAAAAGTACCATATATGTATTTATAACATACTACACATACACATATTATTTTATGCATATTTACTCCCCATCCCCACACTTACTTTTTGTTGTTTTCAATACAGTATGATCATTAGAAATTCACAATGGTTCAATGGTATGATATATTCTCCTCATATTGGGCAGGTATGAAAACAATATATTATACTTATTATGATTTTCCAACTAACATATAGTATCTCAAACATACAAATTTCAGTGTAGACATATTTTCTCATATGTTTTCATTTTTTTAGAGCATACAAAATCCCTATTTATGTGCTTTCATGGATCACTTCTGGACTGAACTCTATTGTTTTTTTATATCAATAGCACTTATGATTCGAGTCTAATTATTTTTTTTTAATATACTTAAATCTCTTGAACCGTGCTTTGATACCAACTTGAAATGCAACATTTTTTATAAAAACACTTTCACAATTTATATCAAAGCTTTGGTCCCAGTTCACATCAAAACTTATCACTCACAGTGAAATATTACATGAAAATTTTTATTTTACAAACTTTTTTTTTCTACAACATTTATTATGGTAAATATTAAATGAGAGTATGTTTCTTCGTTAGTCCAGCCACGCCTGTGAAGCTTTAACCATTTATGGGTGCTTCCCTGAAAACATTTAAAACATATTTTTATTAACTTTCGCTAAGTAAGTACACTTCTTTATTCCGAAAACATATTTTCTTTTGTTGGAATTTAACATCTAAAATCTTTATTTATTTATTCCTCTTTACTTCTTTGGAATTCAACACCCGAATTCCGTATGGGTTTATTTTTAACCCTTAAGGATTAATAACTCCTCTTGTATATAAATGGAGTTCAACACTCGAACCCCTTGGGATTTAAACACCTGAAATCCTTACATATATTTATTCATCTTTTATATATGTGGAGTTCAACACCCGAAATTCTTACATATATTTTACTCCTTTTTAAATTATCAATACACATACTTGGACCCATAATCTTATAAGTCATTTTCCCCCATAGTCATGCTTATTATGATAAATAAACATATATTATATGTAATTGAACATGTTTCATCTCCATATAATTCATACAAACTTATAATAAATAAAACATATAATATGTAATTATACATGTAATATAACTTGGTTACGGGTAGGTGTACTTACCTCTTGATGTTACTAGATTAAGCATAGAATTTAACCCACTAATTGTTATGATCAAAATCGTGAAAAACTTCTGTTTTTTAGCTTAAAATCTCACACTCAAACTTACTATAATATATATTTGTTTGTCTCTTGTAGCCCTCAATTTTTCTTTCGTCTAACAGAATGTGAAGTTATCAAATTTTAAAATATGTATGTTAACTTAACCGCCCTAAATATCTTCATCATTAAGACTTGAAATTTGTATTATTATAATTTTACTTGGTCCTTAATGTCAACATATACTTGTCAAGCATTCAAATTTTGTTAATATAATTCATCAAAGTATGAGTAAACATGGAATTTCAAAAGACATGTTTATCTACTATATCTTGATTGTATATTTAACAAATTTATGTATATATATGCACAAACCTAAGTACGTACATTTATTATTATTATTATTATTATTATTATTATTATTATTATTATTATTATTATTATTATTATTATTATTATTATTATTATTATTATTATGGTTTGATAATGTCAACACTCATTAAAACGTTACTTAATTCAATAGTAATTTGCCCCAAAACGTACTCGTTAAACAATATTTAAAATATATGTTTCAGATATTTTATTTTCATCCATGAAACAGGATGTTACAACTCTCCCCCACTTATTTAGGTTTCGTCCCTGAAACCTATTTATACCTCGAATAATTCGGGGTAATACTTTCTCATTGCATCTTCAGCTTCCCATGTGGTGTCAGAACCACGCCGATGTTTCCACTGTCTGCAAGGAAGAACTTGATAAGGACAGCCAAAAGAAAGTCAAAGAAAGCCCAAGAGATCAAGACTACCTTCAACTCCAAGCAAAAGAAACTTTTCATTTCTGCTGGAATTGAAGTGGTAAAGACTGAAGACTCAACAATGGACTCTAGTACCAGGAGTCCAAGTTCATGTCCAAATCATCCTGGTCAAGAAAAGAAGGCTGATCAAATGTGCACCACTACTACACAGCCTGAACCATCTAATTCCAAGAGCAAGCCACACCCTAAAAAGCCTACTGCATCATCAATGAAGATGAAGATAGAAGTGAAAAGTGATCAAGCTCAGCCTCCTATTCAGAGGAAGACTCTAGAAGCATGCGAACTAAATGTGTCATGTGTAATAGTACTTCTCATCTGGCCAAGGATTACATCTACAATCCTAAAAGTACTATCCACATGACCAAAAAGAAAACTTCTGAGAAAAAGAAGAAGATAGCTTTGGAAGGAAAATCTCTTCCTTTTGGAAGCTCCAAAGTGAAGAAGAAGATAAGTGAAAACTTACCTTCGGAAGAAAATTTGGTCTTGGAAGTAAGGAATGCTTCCAAAGTACTGAAGTCTGCTCCAGTGGATGCAAAAGCTTCCGAATGTCCAGTCTCCAAAACTTTCAAAGTCATCAAAACTTCCAAAGTATTAAAGGCCAAGTCTAGTCTTCCAAAGATGGTGTGGAAGATGAAGGAAGGCCATGTGACTGAAAGTTCTTCATCCACAACATCAAATGATCCTCAAAGCTTGCATATAGGATCAATTACTGTTGTATTATCTTCAGTTCACTTTGACAAGCCCAAGACCAATGAGGCTTGGGTTTCCAAATATAACTAACAATCCTCTTATGTGGAGGAATAGCTAAAGACCAAAGGAAATGTATGGATCATTGACAGTGGCTGCTCCAGGAACATGATAGGCAATGAATCCTTGTTTCAGAACTTTGAGAAAATTGATGGAGGGCTAGTTTCTTTTGGAGGAGAATCAGGTGGCTACATTACTAGAAAGGATAGGGTCACAAATGGTAAGCTCAACATTAAAAAGGCAAATTTTGTTAAGGAGCTTGGGTACAATCTCTTAAGTGTATCCTAATTTTATGACCAGAGACATAACATACACTTTACTGAGCATGAGTGCATTGTTCTCAAACCTGGGGTGGTCATTCCTCAAGAGCATATCCTGCTAAAAGCCCCTAGGAAAGGAAACATGTACAAGATGGACTTACAGGAAACATCCCTTTCAAGAGGAGTTTCTTGCTTTCTATCTAAGGCCAATAGTGATGAGTCTTTCCTTTGGCATAAAAGAATATGCCATGTAAACTTTAAAAACATGAATAAATTAATTAAGAATGATTTGGTAACTAGAATGCCAAAGAAAGAGTTTACAAGTGATGACCATTGTGTTACATGCCTGAAAGGGAAGCAACACAAAGTAACTCACAAGCCAAAAGAAATGAACTCCATAACTACTCCCTTACACTTATTACATATGGATCTCTTTGGCCCCACCAATGTAATAAGTCTAGGAAGGACCTCATACTGTTTGGTGATCATAAAGGACTTCACAAGATACACTTAGGCCTTTTTCCTTAGAACTAAGGATTAGACCCCTGAGATCTTGAAGAATTTCATTCTAAAAATTAAGGATCAATGTGATCACAATGTCAAAATCATAAGATGTGATCAAGGAACTGAATTCAAGCACTAAATCCTTGATATATTTTGTGATGAGAAGGGTATTATGATATGTGAATAAATATACATGTTAATAATGCACATCTTTACCCATCTTAAGTGTTTTTGTTTACAAATTCATCTTTATCTATACTTATTTATGATTAATTTGGATTTTTATAGTTTTGGATGGTTGCTTGATGATTTCAAAAGAAAAAGACAAGAAATTCATGAAGATTTTGGAAGTTTAAAGGCTGTTATGGTCATGACTGATTCTGTCAGGACCATAACATGCATCAAGTCCCTTTTTCCTACGCATTATGGTCACCACTAATTCTGTCATGGCCATAATACACATTACGCCCCCTTTTAAGCCCTTCTTCTTCTTCATTTTGGGTGAGACGAATTTTGGAGTAGAAATCCTACTTTTTCCATTCTTTTGGTAACTTTGAAGGAGTTCTTTCAAGAGTTCAAGCTAGGTTGAAGATCAATCATTTCAAAGGAAGATTCAACTCCACACAACCCACCTCTACTCATATTTGGTTTGAAATTCTCTAGATCTATCATGTTTTCTTCCATTGTTATGAGCCCGGTTGTGGTTTTTGTAAGCCTCATGGGCTAAACACTATTTATCACTTAGATTAGATGAAGCTTAGCATACTTTGACAAGCCCATTGTAACTTTTGGTGATGATTAGGTTAATGCTTATTACAAGGTTATGAATGTTCTTCAATGATTATGTATGCTTGTTAAACTTGATGAAATGATGAATCTTACGGGTGTTATAATCACATATTGTTGGAAAATTTGTGCTTTAGAACATCTATTCATGAAATGCATAAATTAGTGTGTGGTTTATGGTATTTGATTAGGAATGGTAAATGATGATTGATTATTTAGTCAAGCTGAACAAATGTGCATCCAAATACATATGTTTATGAAAACCATTGTGTTTGTTATGAATATCTCCTAACATTGTGTATGTGTAACCATATATAATGCGCATATTTATGATTCCTGTATTCGTGTTAGGACATTCATAAATTGAAGGATTTATGTAGCTATTGTTACATTACGAGAATTGAGGTGGTTACCATGTGTTTATCGTGTTAACTTTCCGAATATTTGTGGGTTTGGTATCCTTGATGGGAGTCGTAACCATCTTTAACTTTGGCTTAATTATATCATTGGGTCTTCATGGCATAACTTTAGGTGGCTATTATGTGTTTATCGTTTTAGCTTTCCAACAAGTTATATAATTAGATAACCTTGACAGGAGTTTAGTTTACATCCATGTTTCATGTGTAGAGGATGATCTTACCATATGTCCATGTATTTTGTCATTGCTTTGCTAAGCGGATTCGAAGTCTAAATGATATCTTCCTCTAATTGATTATCTTCATCTTTGTCTACTTTCTTCTATTAGTTTAATTGTTAGTTAAATTAGTTAATCATATTATTCACAAATCATCTTTCGTCAGCTAGATAATGACAAAGGCTTGGTATCAAGAGCTCTCGTGTCCATGGATCGATACTTGGTTCTTACCAAAAGTTATACTACTATCCGATAGGTACACTTGCCTATTGTGTGTGTAGTTAGTTATAAGGTGAAAATCATTTTTATAAATTTAAAGCTTAATTGTGTAAAATCCATTATTAAAAAATATATATATCAAAGCACACATCAAGTTTTTGGCGCCGTTGCTGGGGACACAAAATTCTGAGAACGACTTGAGTTGTTACTTTAGCCGTTTTGTATATATTTCTTATCTTTGTGTAGTTTTTACTTTCATGTTATTTCTATCGGCTACCCGTGATCTGCTTTGCTAAATTGTTTTGTACAGTGATTCTTATGGAGTGCTACTACGAGAACTACTATGAAGGATACCGTCATGATCACGGGGATTATCGTGTGGAGGTGTGGTGCAAGATTTGTGTAGAACCCCATTACACACAAGATTTTTATTATCTATCAGGGTGTCCTACAAGTTACAATGAAGAACCATATCCTTATTCACCGCCAATTGAGGAGTCTACTATACCACCATTCCAAACCGAGCCTCGTCCATCATTATATGAGTTGCTACAACAAGGAATTGATATGTTTTCTCAACAGAAGACATGTAATCAAGATAGTTTTGAGCAACAACTTGTTGAACAAGGTCGTGCATTAGAGTCATTAAGTGTTGAAGTTAATATGCTCTATGTCTACCTTCTACAAGAGAGTCCATCTTGAAACATCGATATGAACCAACAGGATGGAAGTGAAGCCCATCCAGCTTCATTCTTTGATGTGTTAGAGCAAGAACTAGAACCAGAGATAATTATGGATGAAACACAAGTCTCACCTCAGGTTCAGAGCAGATTCGAATATGATGAGCCATTGTTTCTTTATCCTTGTATGTTGATTAATGATGAGCAAGATGTCACGGATAAGAAGGTACATGAATCACAATATAAAGAACAACAAGAAGATAACCTCATGGATGATATGGAAGTGGTTCTATCGATTCTCACTTATGATGAAACCACAAACCACATTATTCCATTTTGGGAGGATGAGTTTGGAGATGAATTGGTGACCATACCCTTTATGAAAAACGAAGAAGGATGGTTTGACCCGGTTGGTGATCTTGATGAATTAGAAGCATTGTTGTATGGGAAACCAACCGTGGTAATCAAAGAAGAATCGTATCGAGAAGAAATTATGCAAATGAATGGGTTCACCAATACACAAATGATGGTGGTGACACCTAATCCTCAACTTTGCACCAAAGATAGCCGGCCCGTAAATAAGAACTATGATGATTCGTCACACAAATCAAACGAATCATAGGAGAGGGCAAACTACTTCACGAACCAACCACCTTTGAAGGCGTGACATCGGTCGATCAAGAGATGCAAGTCAACAACACATTATCAGGATGGTCATCTCCTTCACTACTTAAATTGTATTAGGATTGGTCCGAGCACATACAAGTGTTGGTGGCATGACCTGTTTGGATTATGTTTGTGTTTACCATTGAGTTCCTCACAAATCAATGGTAAATACACTAAATCAAATGGGTCAGATGGGGTTTCAAGTATCATAAGCTACCCGTTTGTAAATTTGTTCCATCACTTGCCCTAGATTTAGTGAATATAAGGGTCGAGTCAAGCTAATGACTCGTTAATAAATGAGCGCTTCCGGGAGGCAACCCGAGTTTTTGAAACAATTGGTGTTTATTTTGTTTGAGGTTTGTTGTTTTGTTTCTTTCTATCACATATGATTATACTCATTTTTGTTCCTTTGTTTTGTTTGATAGATCATCTTAGCTGCATTAATTGAGAGGTTGCTTTGGCTTATTGGGAATTTGATCGCGCATGTCAAGGATTTTTTTTTATCAGGGGAGTCTTCGTTCTTTCTATTATTCCCACATACATTTGCATTGCATCTAATTGTATTACTTTTGCATATTTTGCCACATTGAGGACAATGTCTTATTCAATTATGGGGATGTTAGGCATATTTTGCATATTTTTGTATGTTTTTGCATCTAACAACTAATCCTTTTTGGCTAAAATTTTTTTATGGTGTCCATATTACTTAAATCTTAGATCCTTAGGCACAAGTTACTTTTGAAATTAAAAATTTAACAGAATCCAACAAAAATGTAATAAATATATTGAAAATATCATAACAATTTGACATGTTGAATGAAATATGTTTATGCCTACGTTTGCACCTGCTTCCCATCACTTTCGTTTCCATGAGTCAATTTTTGTGCCTTTTAAGCATTTTCTATTCATTGCATAGTATATGCTCACGTTTTTGTTGGTTATGGAGTGACCCGAATGCCGCATGCATTTTAGAACTTGCTTAAATGATTCATTTCAAAGTCATGAACTAAGATGTGCATGAAAATGATTGAGGCATTAGGAAAACCCATCTTGCATACCCCGTTTTCGTTTCTCTTCCCCTACCCGAACATCACCCTTAGTTGCCCTTGTTGAGCCTAACACTTATGTTTATTGTTTTACCATGTCAAAGTCACTAGTCAAAAGGCAATTACCTTTTAACTCTAGATTGATCTTGTTGTTTAAATTAGTGTTTCCAGCTGGCATTCAAAGTAGGTTGTACGATGTAGTATAAAGTATCTCAAGTACTTATTTAGAATTAAGCTCTGTAACAATACTAAGAACTTGAGAGCAACATACATCATTCTTGAAAACAATATCATCTTGTTCTTGTTATTGTTCTTTCACTAAGTGTTTTTTGTTTCATCTAAGTCGGTTCCCTATTCGATCTGCTAAGTGTTCTAACTCTCTCCACCTTGTGAAACTGTTGGATTGACCACCCTTCAACGGTCCTGCAAAAAGTAATAATAATAGTAATAGTAATAGTAATAGTAATAGTAATAGTAATAGTAATAGTAATAGTAATAGTAATAGTAATAGTAGTAGTAATACTAGTAGTAATAGTAGTAGTAACAGTAACAGTAAAAGTAACAGTAAACAGTAAACAGTAACAGTAACAGCAACAGCAACAACAACAGTAACAGCAGCAGCAACAACAGCAGAGAGAGAGAGAAAAGGATAAGGAAAATGGATGGGATTTGTGTTTGATGATGATGATGACGACGACGACGACCACAACAACAACAGCAATAGCAACAACAGCAACTGCAACAGCTGCAACAGCAACAGCAGCAGAGCAGCAACAGCAGCAACAACAACAGCAGCAACAACAACAACAGCAACAACAGCAGCAACAGCAGCAACAGCAGCAACAACAGCAACAGCAACAACAGCAGCAGCAACAGCAACAGCAACAGCAGCAGCAGCAGCAACAACAGCAACAGCAACAGCAACAGCAACAGCAACAGCAACAGCAACAGCAACAGCAACAGCAACAGCAACAGCAACAGCAACAGCAACAACAACAGCAACAGCAACAGCAACAGCAACAGCAACAGCAACAGTAACAGCAGCAGCAGCAACAGCAACAGCAACAGCAACAGCAACAGCAACAGCAACTGTAACAGCAACAACAACAACAACAACAACAACAACAACAATAATAATGATAATAATAATAATAATAATAATAATAATAATAATATAATAATAATAATAATAATAATATAATAATAATAATAATAATAAGGATGAAAAGGAGAAGGAAAATAGATGAGATTTGTGTTTGATGGAGAGAAAGAGTGAGGAGTTGGTGTATGTGGTAGAATAAGAAGAAGAAGAAGAGGAAGAGATGTAGAAGACATGGATAACTTGTGTTAAATTAAGCGGGAGATATATATATATATATATAGAGAGAGAGAGAGAGAGAGAGAGAGAATGTGTGTCGGGTTGTTGAGTTAAACACGTAATAGAGAAGGTACATCGATCGCTTTGATGGATCTGTCTGTGAGACTTCTTTGTTTTTTTTCTTTTGATAATTCTAGAGAGAGAGTGTAAAATTGAATGTTTGTGTACATGTGAATGAATGAGTATGAGCTGTAATTTGGAATGTGGGGCCTACAAGCATATCAGCCGAAGTGAAGCGGAAATGGAATCGGTGCACCATGTAGATGATAGTGGTCCTGGGAATGGATTCAATAGGGTAAGTGTGTGATCGTAATTTCTAGCTCACCTATACATAATCCCTTCCTTGTGAGTTTGGACATTTATCATTTTTGTAAAACAAATTCAATAATTGAAGGCTAAGGGGTGGGTGTTTTTTTCACTTTTTGACAAAAAGCAAATGCACATCATTTTATATATCAATTTTTTACCAAATTCATTGTGATTTATGGTATGTGAATGTATATATAGTGATGTTTTTTTTAGATTAAGTGTTTGGTGGGTGTGTCTTTCTCATTCTAAAAGTTTCAAATATTTATTTAATGTCAAACTCTTTAATTAAATATACACATATAAAGGAGGTTCAATTTATTTATTTTAAAAAGCTTAAGAAAGATTTTTACCCACTCAAAAATCACATCAAACAAACAATCTCATTTAGGGTTTTTATATTTTTGGTTTTAGAAATAATGTTGTCCTGCTTATTGTGTGTTCTTGCCCGTCGTTGTGTTTTTCTTGCTTGTTGTACTTTAGGGTTTAACTTTAAGGTTTATGAGTTTAAGTTTAGCTTTAATGTTTAGTTTTTAGGTTTTAGGCATTATATTTTCAAGCAGATTGTGTGTTTTATGCTCGTCATTGTGTTTTTCTATCCGTCAATGTGCTTTGAGGTTTAGTTTTTTCAGTTTAGGATTTATGGTTTAACTATAGATTTAGCTTTTAGGTTTTAGAATTTACATGTTTAAGCTCATTGTGTCTTCCTCCTCGTCATTGTGTATTTCCTGCTTGTCATTATGATTTAGAGTTTAGCTTCTAGGTTTAGGATTAAAGGTTTAGGGTTTAGGATTTGACTAGCTGGTTAAACGGTGATGGAATGAGTTCAATCGGAGTTCATTTGTGTCGTTTTTATAAGCGGCAAAAACTCCTTTTTAGGCATTTTAACTTTTTTGTACATGGCGTTTTAGATTTGTTGATATTATTTTACACTTTAACGACAAGTTTCAATATGATGTTTAGTTTGTCACTTATTTTTTACAAGTGGAGCGTTTAATTATATGATGGTGCTAAAACATCATGTATAAAAATTGTAAACTTTATTTACAAAATGCAGTTTCAACATCTTTTCAACACACACACAATGTCACACCCTCAATTTCCACGAACGGGGTATTACCGTTAGGCGTGTGACTTCCAGGATCTCAGCCACTAGTTACACCAAACGACACGTTCATTACAAAACATAATTAATTGTTAACGTTTGAAATTACCAAAGATAGGGTTATTAACGTAAACATAATAATAGTAGCGAAAGCAAAATAAATCTTAATTCTTAAATGGCGCAACACGCACAAAACGATTAAATAAAGTTCATGAAAAAACATAAATGTATCACGTGAGACGGTGTATGCATGAATGATATGATCCTACGCGTGCGCATCTTGAGAACCTGAAAGAAACATGCTAAAGTGTCAACACAAAGTCGGTGAGCTCATAGGTTTAACAGAAAACAATAAGTAACAGTAATGAAATCTAGATTTAGTAATCAAAGCAAATGAGTAGATAGCTAGCACACAACAAGTCACTATGTGTATGAATTTCATGACGGAGCTAACACTAATAATGTAATGAATGCCCCGGCTGTGGGTACCAGACCACAGCACAGTAAAACAGGCTAACCATTCACCCGTTTGACCTCCAGTCAAGCTAGCGCGACTAGCTCGGGCGGGGTTTGTCAAACCCAGTAGATCTACTAACAATCACCTCGCTAATACCATATTAACGGTCCGAATGAGGCGTAGTGGTATCACAATAGTACACCAGTATATGCAGTATTACAAATCTAATATAACGTACAGTTTATGAAAATCAGCATGTTTCTCTCCCCGAAAAGAGAGTATAGTATGAAAACTGGGGCTGTAAACTCACCTTAGATGCACAGCAACGAGTAAACGAAAGCACAAAGATTAGAGTTCCGGTTAACGTGAATTTCATTTAATATTTAATTAATATTAAATACCAATAAATTGATCGTACAGTTTCGTATTCACGGTTCGGTTATAACGCAGGCTGTTGATTGTTCCCCACTCACATGGAAGCACACTCAAACCCCAAATTATCTTTAATGCGTAAAACTCTATTATACATGTTTACACCAGATCATGCATAAAAGGTACCCCTTTATATATTTTAATTATATGATTTGTTATAATATAACTCATACATTTAATAATACATAACTCACATCACAAACATGACCCATATGTGGTATAGACTAATGATAATTCATATGGATATGAATTTCTACACAACATTGAATATGCGACACACATCACACAAATAATGCATGCATTATATATATCTCACATCCCCACGTGCATGATTAACAATACATCCTCATGCATAATCAAATTGATGATACTCATACTTCACAAAAGTCCACTGCCCACACTTGCTCACATACAAACACGTGATGTTTTCCCACCCACACATGTGCAGCCATACCCACCACACATTCATATCTATACATGCAATACATCACACACATGTAACTTCACAGAAGTCACACACACACACTGTGATTTTACACACACACGCATTCATGCGCAGAACACAAGCACACACCCACATCGCACACACACTTCAACACATGCCCATGCGCCTTCCCTATTGGATGTTTATACATCCATGCAGCTTACCTATACATACATACATACATACATACAATCACACCCATTACAACACACGCACACGGATCGTTCGCATCACAATACCAATCGACCACCGTGAGCACGCCCCGTACCGAAACCCACGAACCCGCGACGCAAACTTACGCGGAAACCGTAACTGAACTCGAAACCGTACGTAACGAACAAGACGATCGGTGACGCTGCCGAGGGGAGGTTTCGTTGCGCAAGAGAAGAAGGCTATCGGAGGAAAATCTTGTGCAAGGAAGATGATCGACGGCAACTAGGGGAAAAGGGTTTTGGATGGGATGGTTTAGGGTTACAGGAGTTGTGGTTATATAATGTTAATATCTTGTGAAGAATGTCATTCCAAGCCCCCAAGGTTAATTTAATTACATTGCATATCAATATTAATAATTTACCAATTAGATTAAATTAAGTTTAGTGATTATTAGTTTAATTAAGCTACGTTATATTTAAACTAACACCACGGGTTTTCAATGGAAGAAATGTAAATTGATCGAATAACGGGAGGTCAAGTTAACAACGTATAACCTGAAGAACAAGGGTTGTCACACACACATATTTATATACTCTCATATTATATTATTAGGTTAGATATCGGTGTGTTACAAATGTTGAAATAGTGAACATTGTTTGTGAAAACATAAAATTGTGAAGATGAAATTATGAGATAGTAAAACATATTTCGATTTGAGAAGATAGAATGGTAATAAAGATTAAAGCGGAAAGGTTGCTATATAGAAAGGGTGAGGTTATTCTACAAAGTGTATTTTTGCTACAAAGTGTGAGAAGACACAATGAGACTAAAAAAATCACAAAAAAAATTATATCTCACAATCTAAATCGAATTTCAAAAAAGTACTTAGGAGTCTTTGTTCCTCTCGTCGTCCTCTTTCAAAAAAAAAAAATAAAACAAATAAAAAAAAATTCATTGTGTCTTTTATGACACAATGACGTCATTGTGTCTTTCATAAAGACACAATGACGTCATTTTGTTTTTCATAATGACATAATGACGTCATTGTGTCTTTCATAAATGACACAATAAAAAAACGTTAATTTTTTTATTTTTTGTTTATTTTTTGTTTATTTTTTGGCTTAGTGAGGACGGCTAGGGGAACAAAAGCTCGGAATTACTTTTTTGAAATTCGATTTAGATTGTGAGATATAATTTTTTTGTGACTTTTTTTGACTCATTGTGTCTTCTCACACTTTGTAGCAAAAATATACTTTGTATTTGAACCTCTTTCATATAGAAATTCGTGAATCATGATATTTTACGAAACTTCCTTAAAAAAATACGATGTCAAAACTATGGTAATATTAGCAATGATTATCTAGAAATTAAATTTGTTTTCAACAAAAATAACTCCCATTAAATTCTTTTTAATGAATCTTGTTTTTTTAATTTTTATTTTATAAAAAGAAATTAATTTGATTAACATAATTGTAAATGGACATCTATTAGGGAAACTATATCTATATACAAATTTGAAAGTTTAATTGTTGTTAGAACGTATGGACAATTCTAGGCGGAGAAGACGTAAATAAACTAAAAATGATCATGTGACTAGAGAAGTTACAGAAGAAAACACATTTAAGAAGGATGTGATTGTGTTTTAAAATTACTATATATATTAATACTTTACTGTTGGTTTCTACATTAAGAAAATATTTTGTTATTGCCAAAATTTTCCTAATGTACACAACTAGAGTTGATTATGTATACCAACTTGTGGGCTAGATGATTTGATTAAGTCTTTGTGTAGTGACCCAAGGTAGGCGAGTTCAAAACCCACTGCAACGTTAATTTTTTTTTTTCCTCTATATATGCTTAATTTAGTACAATAATGAGACACTCAGTTTTAAATAGATTTAGTTGGTTATCACGCAAAATCAACATTGCCTTTCCTATCTTTTTACTTTCAAGGTTTCACCGAACATGCTTATTATTGTTATTTCCGTTTAATAAAAGCTTCGTAACCAAGAAAATTGGTAAATTATGCTGCTGAAAAATATTTTATTTTAATAATCTGTTACTTGTATTTTTATTTTTTTTATCACAGCTGCAATTCTATATTTCATATTTTTAATATTTATGATTTTTTACACTTATTTTGTTTCTCTTATACTCAATACTTAATAGGTTTGTTAAATACATTATTTGCGTCTCTTTAAATTACATTTTGTTTTCCTTGGTCATTATTTTCACAACATAGTATTTTGTGCTTATAGATCTTGATAATTTACTGTTAAAGTGATATTTGCATTCCATAACATATATTTCGCACAATGACATGAATTCTTAATTTTCAAGCGTGTCATTCTGATTTGTTTATTTTTATTCACATTTACATATCACGCGGCGAAGCGCGGGTGTTTAAATCTAGTTAAGTCTAAGAGTATAAGATGACCAAATTGTCTTTTATGAATTTCACTACATTAATTATCTTTTATACGCACATGTCAATTATGCGACGTAGTTGTTAACTTTTAAAACAACTTCCCTACGATTTCAAATGACTATGAGCTATACATTAATATATATTTTTCTTAAAAATTTACCAAATTAAAACATGTATTTTATTTTTTTTAATTAAAGTATGGTATTGTCATAGTTTTTTTCAATGAAAAAAACATGTTGTGTTTTTTGTCGCAATGTGTGGGCACCCCTCTAGTGTGTTTGTCTACGTGTTAGGGGTGTCAATCCTGTCAGCTTGGCGGGTTGGCGGGTTACGAGTTAGCAGGTTGGCAGGCCGAAATATCAAACCCAAACCTGGCCTATAATTTTATTCACATCAAAACTTTAACTCTAACTTGAACCCATATATCACGTAACCCGAACCTGACTCACTTAACCTGTTTTTCTATAAAGGTCAAAATAACCAATAGTAATTTAATATCAAAATATTGCTTTAAATTACATATACAATGAGACGTCAAATATTATAGTTTTTAAATATAGAATATACGTTTTTGGTAATAGATATGTTTTTAATAAAACTTTAAAGAGAAGTTTGAAGCATAAGTTGTAAATTAAATTTCCAGAAAAGAACTTAAAAATATTATAGTAATGAAAATATTAAAAATCCTATAATAATCTTGTAAAGCATGTATTATTAAAACGGGTTAACGTGTTTTCAAGCGAGTCAACTCGAACTCGAACTGTTTTTTAAACGAGTTGTATTTCCTAACCCAAAACCGGATATTCTTTCGTGTCAGGTTCAGGTTAGTGTCAAGAATTGTCACCCTGTAGCGTATAACATCACCATACTCTTATTAAAAGTGCCATTGATTCAATATACATACATGTATTATGATATGATATTTGCATATATGTGAGATCATCATCATCATATTACATATATCCGTAATATTACATATATATGTAATATGGCATATGGCATATTGCACGAAGAATAACGAGCATTGACTTTAGAACATACAAGATTGTAAGGGTGGTTATCGGAGTGGACTAAACGGGGTAAAGGTGTAATCATAACTTCCACTTGGTTCGCCCCAAAACAAGATCCCTTCCTTTCAGACTTATCTTTCGATGTGTTAATAACTGAGGGCCGATGGGTGGGTGTGGGTAGAGGACATAAATCAGATCTAAACCCTAAACTACTTCGGGTTTGAACTATTTAGGCATGGTCAATGAAAATTATTACCGGTTTGAAACTTAAACCTGTACAGGTTTAAGCCGGTTTCTTGACCTTGATCGAGTTTTAATCGATTTTGAGTAGTTTTGGTTAATTTGGTGCAAGAGATTATTATAAACTGGTCTCTAACCTACGTATTCTATCAGTTTCAAACCGGTTTTCTATGTTTTCTATCTACGTGTTTAGTGCTAACATTGACGTAGCCAAGTACGTGAAGAAAAGCATATAAAGCTACGCTTGCTCCGCTTGGAATATCAAAACGTAGATTAAAACAATATTTGCAATGGTATATTCGAAAATCATGAAGAAGTTACATCACTGTAAAAGAAATATGAAAATGAATTTTAAAATCATATAATCATAATGTGATATCAAAAGGTAGATAAAAAAACATACTACGTGATACTATATTTATAAATCACGTAAAAAATTAAGTCGTTGTTAAGTAAACACAAAACCAAATTTAAAAAGATTGTATCACCAAATAATAAAACCTAGACAAACTGTGATGTACCCAACTTCAATGATTCATTATCAAGCATGTACAAAATTAATCATAAATATTAAAATAATAAAAATCATGTGTGTTTGGGCATGATATGTGTGGTTATGAGTTGTGAAGAGCGTGTGTGTGATGCGCGCATATGACTCTGTGAGTGGCAAGCAAAAAAAGAAAAGCAAAAATTGATTGACGGTGGACTAAGAATGGCTTATAATACGATACATATACAAGGGGAAGGTTAAATGCATCTAAAAAAGAAAGGGGGGGGGGGGATGTTTGTGTTTTAAAAAAGACGACAGAACGCCATGTTGAAAGACAAAAACATCATATTGTAAGTGCAACCATGTGTAAAACACTATGAGAGGTGGAGGAACAACTTAAAAAATGGGGTCAAGTGACCCCAATAAGTTTATAAAATACTTTAGAGCTTATTGTTTGAAAAATTAATATGACCCCCTAGGTTTTTACAAACTGACCCCATAAAAATAATTAGCTTTAACAATCAATGAATTGTCTAGTTGGTGGTAGCTTTACACGAAGTTTTTGTTATTCAAAGAATCTAAGCTTGAAACCTTTAAGCATAACATTTTTTTTTCCTTTAATAGGCCTTAAATCACTCTTAAATTATTTTTTCCTTTTCTTGCACAAAATCTCTTCATGTTCATTTCCTCCTTTCATTTTGATTTATAATTGGTCCTTCAATTTTCTTTACTCTCAAATCTGATCTCCTTTCTCTCGTTTTCATCGTGATTACACATAATTATTTGAGGTTACACTTCCAGAAGTAGTCACACTTAAAATATTTTCTCGTGTGAAAAAACTGTTACTCCACAAGTAGCCATACTTGGAATATTTTTTTCATAGGCAAACAAAAGTTGTTCATCCACTAGTATAATACTTAGAAAATTTGCAAGAGCACAAAAGGTAATTCTCTCTATGCAAGCATGTTTAGAAAGTCGGTAACTTCCTAGAAACCAGTAAACCCGAATACTAATATGATTTAGGAAAATTTTAATATCTTTTTGCTTGTTGCTAACCTTTGCTGTAGGGTCAAACTAGATATGGAATCAACCTACGCAGTTCTTCTGTGTGTAACCTAAATATCTTCAAATGGAAAAGATATACAACTATGGGGTCAAACTAGAAGTCTACCGCCACTCTGGAATGTTTGAATGGAACATAAGATAACCCGGATAACCTTTTTCTTACCGTCATCTGGAATGGGATCCAAACCACTTCCCAAATTAAGGATTGGTGGTATGATGATGTTTCTAAGTTGGGACTACCTCTCTATAGATGGTTCATACCATTGAATCAAGAATTAACCAATCAAAATTAATGAAACATTGACTTTTAACTTGCTCATATTTAAAACCAATCAATCAAAAAAGGCCACATAAGATACGTTGGCTAACAAGGCTAAATCTTAGCCCACACAAAAACTTTAAATAGTACTATGCATACATAAAAACAATCAATCAAATCAACACATGTGAAAAAACAAAAAGAAGATTTAGAGTATTTTTTGTGGATGACTAAGATTTGGCTTGGGTAGGAGTTAACCTCAATTTTTTTTATAGACAGTTAAGATTTAACCTACTTTTAATGGATGCCTAAAAATTAACTTATTTTTTTTTACAAACAGCTAAAATTTAAACTACACATTTTACAGGCTAAAAGTCAATATTCATAATGATATTTTTTCGTTAATATAACCGGCTAAAGTTCATTAAGGTCTTTGCATAGATAAAAATTTCCTAAATTTAAGAGTTAGCTTATTAAATTGTTAATCGGAATTCATAATTCAGAGAGAAGCTGGCAAACGTAACAACTGAGATGTGAATTAGGGCCGCAACTAATGTTGGATAAAATCCCTCCATATAATAAACAATGAGCGCCTAACTCAACTACAACTACTTGATGGCGGTCTTCTGGACACCATCCGCCATCATCACCCGTAGCCTTCGACTTCAAATCCTCAAACCATCTCAAATCCATGGGCTCCTTAACACCTTCCAGATAACCATTTCCAGCAACCAAAAACCTCCACACCTCCCCTCCTCTTATTATGCCACTGATGCACTTTATAACCTGCTTCTTCCATACCTCTAAAACCTCATACTTCCCTACAAACATATTGATCAAGTCGCATCCACAACTTGAGTAGTAGCATTTACGACCTGAACATGACGCTAAGCATGCAGCAAGTTTTGTTAGGGATTCACCGGCACCCACCCAATAATTTGAAACGGAAGCAATTAAGCTAGATTCGTGGAGATATAGATCATGAGTTAGTAGTGCAAGCAAGAGAGAGTATGCAGCACTGAATCTCTTCATTTTTAAGCCATTTAGATCGTCCATCGCACGGGCACTTGCAGTTGAATATGCTGAGGCCAGAGTTGTGTAGGCGTTGAGAGACAAATGGTTTTGGGGATGCAACCTAATTTCATGATTGGAAAGGGCATCCTCCAGCTTTTTTGCAGCAAGATTCAGCATCATTGGAAGAAAGATAATCATGAATGGCATCATCTATGTATTCCTAACTAGTGCAATTATTTTGAGCCTTGGAGATCGTGTTCTTCGCGAGGTATCAAAGGAGACCTTAACCGCTGGTATTTGGGTGAAATTAAAGAGCCTTTATATGACTAAGTCACTGGCAAATCAATTGTACTAAAAAAGCAGTTGTACACGTTCAGTATGCCTGTGGGTAAGTCAATGAAAGACCATACCGATGAATTTAATAAGTTGATCCTGGATTTGAAAAACATTGAGGTTACCATTGAGGATGAAGATCAAGTGATCCTGTTGTTTAAATTATATTTTGGTTACAGGCTCACACCTTTTGTTAAACCAAATACTGCTCTAAATAAACTTTTTAATTCCATGATATGCATTTTCCGGCTGCATTGTGTAGTGCAAAATTATTGATTTCATATAAACTCTTATAATATTTGGTGTAATTTGTAAATTTGTAATGTCTATATCTACAAATAAGTCATGTACTAGAAAGCCAAATCGTAACTAGTATTATTCTGATAATCAAAGCTAATTAGATAATGTTATGATAATAAACTAGTCTCCACCACAACAATATAGATGGCCGCGTATTCAAAATCACATTTGAAACATTTAATTTTGGTTCATTGATTCCAACAAATAGTTGGTGATATAAACAAGCATTATCATCAAGAAGATCGAGAACAGAAAATATGAAATCCAACGAATTTCGAAGAATATATAATAAAAAAATTCAACATATCAGGAACGAATCATCCGTTGAAAAAGAAATTTCCAGAGAAATATTCACCCAAAAGAAAAGAAAAGCTGGAAATACTTGTTTTGTTGAGTCGGTACCTGTTGGCAAGTGAGATGTATGGGATGATGCAGGAGTGATGAGAGACCGTTGCGGCAAGAATCGGTAGCAGGCGTTTGGAGAACAGCTGTGGTTAATCCAGGAGAAGGAGACATCATAGAGCGCAATCCCCACGGATCGACCAAACATGTCTTGGACCTCAACGGCGTTGGTTATGACGGCGCACAACACCGCCTCTTCCAGTAGAAAGCCCTCGTCGTCTCTCATGGGAATGGGAAGGAGGAGAGCGAGGCGGAGGTCGGAGCAAGGTAGGCTAGGAGAAGCTGGGTTGCGGGGCCGGAAGAGACGTGGAGGGGAGAATGGGAAGAGGAGCAGTACACAAGATGACGATGATGATGATGATGACGACGACGATGATGATGATGAAGAAGATTCTGATGATTCTGATTCTGATGACTGGGGGGTAGAGGGGTGAAGCAGCAAGCGCAGTGAGAGGAGAGAAAAGAGTCATGGAGTGAATAGGCCACGGGAGACAGGGGAGGGCTCACCTCCTCTCCCACTCCTATGTCTTCTGCTGCAACCATCTCCATGCTTCCAACTTCCAACCCCCACCCCCACCCCCACCCCTTTAATCTAAATTTAATTGCAATCTCCTTCTCTTATTAACGTCTTTCCTTTGCTTTCCAAATTTGAGTTTCATTCCCTTTTGCTTCAATAACAACTTATAAATCAAAACTAATTCTATTAATATATTTCAATCAATCCAAATTGTCAAGGATTTAATGAAATCTGTACGTCACCCTTTCTCATTGCCCCATCCTGCGGCACTACCACAGACCACCCCCACAATTAATTGATGTTCTTCTCAGCCTCTTCAGCAATCCCAACACCTTCAGACAACAAACCTTGAAGCTTTTTTCGATCAATAGCTTTGGCCACCTTCGCACTCAAAACAAACCCACAACCAATTAATGAAGGATGCTTGGATTTTTATCTTTTTGCTAAACGACGGTGGTGGCATCAAAGGTGGTCATCATTCAACAAGCTAGGGAGAGGGCCTTTTTTAACTTGAACCTAAACCACTTATATATGTCAAACCACACATGGACCCTTTTCTAGATAAAACACACACACACACACTTCAACATGCAGCAATTGCTTAATCCCTCTCAAACACCATGCATTACATAATACACATTGCGTATATATTTGAAACATCTCAATGTAAAAATATTCAATTGGTAGCAAACCATTGTCCACCTTCAATAATAGAGAAAAAAATATTCAATTGGTAGCGAACACCAGTAGCACCTTTTCAAATCAAATTGAAATGTAGACTACATACACATTTTTGCATCACAAGGGTAAGTCAAATGAAAACTATTTATTAAGTTTTAAGGCACCCTCAATTCGCTGGATAAGCTGGTTTGCTGTCAAAGCTCCTTCCTGAAACAAACGGATACAAGTTAACAAGCTATGAATTACATGATTCAACATCATTATGATTAATATTATTTTCAGACATCATGCATGATTTGCTGTCACATGGCTTTGACAGCAAAAAAAAAAAAAAAAAAAAAAAAAAAAAAAAAAAAAAAAACCTTACGAAACGGTCACATGGCTTTCCATCCTTAAACAAGATGAAAGTCGGCAACGCTTCAATGTTGTACTTGTTTGCAATTTGAGGATATTTTTCAGTGTCAATCTTCACCACTTGGATATTGTCTCCCATGCTAATACTTACTTCGTTTAGTATAGGACCCATAAATTGGCATGGCCCACACCTGCAATATACACATCTTCCATTTTCATTTTACATAATCTAAGATGCTAGAAAGTTTATTGACAATTGGTGTGTGGCAGTACAAGATTACATGTGATGTGCCATAAACAACTGTAGAGATTTACCAGGTTGCATAAAAGTCAACCAACACAGGCTTCTCCGCCTTTTCAAGTAGTTCATCCAGGGAGGAAAATGTTTGCTTCTTTGCTTGAACCTGCGTTTAATCACTTAGTTTTTCTTTTTCTAAAAAAATATCAAATGAAGACAACCACCGATCACAGCAAAGCATCAACACATGCATTGTCATCAAGTCTCAAATTTTCATTTTTCTGTTTTATGCCAATACTAGTGTAAGAACCAGCCTTGGTAGAAGGAGCAAACCACTACTAGGAAATGCTTATTGCTAAAGCAGCTGAAAGCGTTGCAAGGAAATTAATGAAGTAGAGGGGTCTCCTTAACATTTTACAAAATGTGAAATATGCGTCTTTTAAAAATACATGATGTTGTGCGTTCTATGGTTCAAAATAACATAAAAGCCCAATTTCTGTATGTACACACAATGGAATCTAGCATACAAAAGTACTTTACGGTGGCAGGTTAGTTAAGGCTAAGTAAACAGCTCTAAAAGAGGGCAATGCACCATGCATCAGCAAAACAGTAAGATGTAATCTGTATATGCGTACATGTAAAACTCCCCATTGGTGATCTACAAACTAGTACTACCGTCAATTCCCACACATCGTAGAGTAGATTTGTATTTTGTCCATTACTAAAGATAGCATACCATGGGTTAGGAGATTTGCAACTAAAAAGAACAGCAAAATAAGATCACTTGCAACCAAGTCATGATGCCAATAGCGTCCTTTATTTGTGTTATTTCCATATAACAAAAAAGGACGGGCCTTGGAGCAACTAGTAAGGTACTAAGGTTGCTGCTTTGTGACCTTGAGGTCATGGGTTTAAGCTGTGAGAAACAAAACTCCTACACAAAGTGTAGGATAAGGCTTTGTACATTAGATCGCGAAGCGATTCGGCCCCTCCCTGGACCATGCGCAAAGCGAGAGCTAAGGCAAACACCGGGTGCACCCTTCCATACAACAAAAGGGGGTTTTATCCCAAACATGCCATTGTAGGCTAAAAAGGAAACCAAAAGTGCTTCCTCTAACCTCCAACTTTGCAATAACACCTTGTTTGGCATCATCAATCAACGTTACTATATGTGAAAAGCACACATAATAGTGTGTAATCTTGTGTATCTTTTGTGAGCCAAGTCATCACCAAATCAAAAGGATGACCCGACATTGACTCTAAAGGAACCCTAAAGTACCAAAAAAAGCACATCTCAACAATCATCACATGCTTTCATTCTTATTACTGTGACACCATTGACATTATATTAAGAAAATAACCTTAACCGGCAATCCCATTCCAGACGTTAAATCAGGTTGTTTCCCTAAAACCATGTCTAAGATCACAAACAATGCTCAATAAACCCCCAGTCCCCCACCCATAGTTTAGTTCTAATGCTCATGACCTAACTTACATCATTAAAATTATGAATATATACTTTATTATTGTTTATTTGTATTGTTCAGACTTCAGACCATGATACTTCACCTACATTCATAAGCATGATTTTTATCTTAAGGATGATGTTGAATAATCTAGCAAGATATGATCTACTACATCCATGATTACATTCTGAATATATTATTTGTTATTGTTCTTCAACTCTTAAAACAAATAATATCCCTGTATAATTTAGCAGTCCTTTCACCTCCAATAGCACTCCTTTCACCTCCAATCATCAGGTTCTAATAATGCCCCCTCAAAATTCCATTAAAAAACTTATCATACTACTCCTTACATCATCATGTTGACAGCAGAGAGGTTATACTTAATACTTGAGTGTTTTCATTTTTTGGGATTAAATTGAACTAGAATAATATGAGTTCCCTTAAGTATCCGGTATCCCGAAGTGCATAATATTAAAAGTCATTTAATACACACATATAGCTGAATATAATTGGTACTCAAGTATCCCAAACACTCCCAAATTGTATTGAACTGAATGTTTGATGCTTACTATACACCTAAAGTACAACCTAGCCTCCTCAATTTGAAAGATATTGTCATTCGGTCTTTTGACCACCCAAAAAGGTGGTCCTTAATGCAAACTCCTAAAATCATCCAGCAGAAAAACCGCAAATGACCATTCATTTTTGTTTGTGCAATCCTGTGATTACATTCGTTATCTTGCCTAAGGATGTTGAAAACTATTTATAAGAAATTTCAGGTGTTGTTGACCTCCTAATGGCACTTTGAATTCAAGTGTTGTGGAGTTCAATCCAAGTAAAAAACTAATGGCACAGATAGTGTAGTGGATCTTCAAGTACATGAGTCTAAGGTCAGCTGTAAATGTAATATGAATAACCAATCACCATTCCAAGGACATGGGATAAAAACTGCTAGGAAACGTTGAGTAATTGTTCATCAACACAGGGCTATGAAAGCTGATGCAAGGGAAACCTCCCATGTGTTTGTAGAAGCCAATTTACTATGAATAATCTTGTTTTATGAGAAGCACATAAAGCATATTTGTAAAAGCCTATATATATATATATATAATAAGTCGAAGACCATCGTACAAACAAAATAACCCCCAATTCGTTTTCCCAACAGCAGTTCAGTCTAATAAACCAAAATCTTAAGAAAATTACCTAATCCAAAGTTCATTTGCCCCTAAATGTAAATGAATGCAATATATGTTGCAAAAAACAAGAAATAATCTAAAAGATAGTAAAGAATTAAAAAAGAGAACAGAAAGAAGGAAGGAGATAAGAGAAGAGAAGAGAAGAGAAGAAAAGAGATTACTATGTGGAGTGTTCTTGGGTTAGATGTGAGGGGGCGAGTAAATAGCAGCTTGGAGTGAGTAAATTGCGGCGAAGAAGGCAGATTGGGGAGCTTTGAGGAGAAAGAAGAAGATGAAGAAGAAGAAGCAAGGGTGAGACGGTGGTGGTATGCGGGGAGAGAAACGGCCATCGGAAACCAAACACGATATCGATTATCAAATGGAAGAGATTTTGTTGCTTTCTTTTCTTGTCTCGTGGAAGACTCAAACTCAACCCTTGTGCCTTCCGGAACATTTTATCTATTTCTTTATTGCATCCATGATCCATCCCTACAATATAATTTCTTTATTTTCTTTCTTTTTAGTTGCATACGCTTGAATGTTTACCAACCCTACATCTTTGGGATACAAAGTGAATTTCATAATCTACCTCACCCTCTAGGTTTACAATAAAACCTTATTTCTAACCGAATCAGAAAATAATAATAATGATATACAACTTTTCAACGAAAGTTTCTCTTTCGTCAATTCTTGTTATGATCGTCCTCAAGATATTGTGTAGCTTTGACTTTCATGTATCTCTTACAACATGATCATAATTAGAGTGGTGATTGTAAAGGTTATCCCGATCGTTTACTATAAATGTAAAGTTATGGGTCAGTTGTGCAAATATTATAAAGTTAAAGTTTGTGTCACTTACGCATTTGTTTTGTTTATAGTAAAAAGGTCAAATACGAAGTGTGCATGTTTAATTAGTATTAGCCGATGGTTGTGTCGTTCTATGAGGCGATGCATCGATTAGAACAAATTCATATATTAAAGGTATGTAGAAACACACAGGTCTACCAACCCTAATCACTAGATTTGATTTTCTTTTTTTTTTTTATCTCTACTTCAATACTAATTTTGCGCAACAACATGTTCTAATATTATTTTGTGAGTCAAATATTGATGAAGCAAAACTATATTTGATTTCCTATAGCATCTAGTACAAATTACAAATACAAAAGAGGAAAATCTGAATATCACCAAACAGCTGAATTTAAATTGTGTCGATAACTTTCGTGGTATAAAGTCACACAATGATTAGCCATCGCTGGTTAAAACAAATGCCAAAACGACGACAGTAAGGGCGAAAATGATGGTTCCACCAGCAAAAAACTGCATACCCCTATCCTTTCCAACTCGATTCTTGTTGGTGGCGTCCACCTGTTGTAGGAGGTCTCGCACTTGTTCCAAGTCTGAATCTTTTGCAGCTTGGTAAAGCCTGCCCTCAATCTTCTCTAGCTTTTCCAGTCTGGTCTTTTTGGCGTTGACTGGCCACAGAAACCCAGTCATCTTCCACAGCAGGAACCCAACATACATTGCTACGATGCAGTCTACTGTGTAGTGATGTCTTTCCCTTACTTCTCTCTGGGCACTATGGACAACAAGCATCCATATAAATACCGAGCTCAACCCTCCATACGCTTCCTACATTACATACAATCAACTCCATTAAGTATGTATACATGGCATCAACAAACAACACCCTAGGATTCATTCACGTACCGTCCAAGCCATGGCTGTAAGGACTGCAACAAGCATGTGCCCACTGTATAGAAGATCATTGCACCCACCTCCAGCTTTCTTTAGCAAATTGATCCATGCAGATTCTCCCGAAGGTACGGGTCGCAGGAAATCAGCAAGGAAGCTCATCAACCCCCAATTTGGTCTATATTCATCATCTTGCACAACATTATGATCTGATACATATACATGAAGAGGTTAATATGTGCATAAATAGCAAGTTTTATTACACAGCATAACAATAATGTTAAAAGTGTAAAGTAGATTCAACAATGTAATAAAAAATAACACGATGTCGGTGTTTTCAGAAAATTATATTCTCAACTAATATTTTATGATGTTGATGCAATTTATTGGTGGTAAATGTTACACATATAACTATCGGATATATTTACTTTTTTAGTTAATGCCGAAAGAAAAGGATGTAAAAACATGACAAGAAAGAAGCTCCTTGAGGACATACCATAAACCATATCATAATGAATGACATTCTTTATAGCATAGGAATCAGAAGCATATGGAACATAAAATTTCTGCGCCCAACGATGTGGATGTTGAGGGATATCAAACCGACTTGCAGCACACCAAGGTCGAGGTGATGGCAGAATTGTAGATGCAAAACTTATGGCTCGCAAAAGCCGTCCAATTGCCATAGTGAACATGTACCGGGCACCAATCCCAAGACCAGGAGCTTCTATGGAGTCAAATAGCACAGAGAAAGCAAGCATTACAAATAGCATCAGGTAATGATGCAATCCAACAATACGAGCCCTCAATATATTTACAATCACTTGAGGAAGTTTCTCGTTCAGTCCCAACAGGATCCACTGTCCGGTGTCAGGAAGAGGAGGAGTATTTCTGATAAAGATTGCAAAGCCAATCAGAGCTATATTTTTATTTGTTTGTTTGTTTTAGTAAGAAATGCAATGATCACAAATTGTTTCATTCACACCTTTAATTTACAATCATCAGTCAAGAGCCAGCATTTTATCATATAATTATGATTAATGGTCTCATAATATACAGCTCTTCTTCTAGTTTTTGCTCATCCTTGTCAAATATTTCAAGCAGTGAATCAAATAAATACAACCAGATATGTGCTTTGAAGAGCCAAAGTAAGTTTAGATTAGAAAACACAGAGCTCTAAAAGGAAAGGAAAGGCAGGTGATAGTGAAATTTGGATGAGATCTGAAATAAATGCGTTGGTGAAAACAGAAACAAGTATGTGTGTACCGGTGCCAGGTGAGGCCGAGGACGGCGGTAACGGAACGAACGGATATCATCTCATAGAGCAAGGTGCAGAGCATGAGAAGCAGGGAGGCCACGAATAGCAGAGCCGAACGAAGCTCCTTTGACCAGTGCTTGTAGAAAGGAACGCGTGCAGTCGCCACCAGTGCCAGCGCCATCCACAGCAACGGCTGTAGCAGCGAGTGCCATGACGCTGACAGGTGCCGGAGATAGTCAACGCCGATGTACGCCACGGCCGCCGCCCCCAAACCGCCTCCTCTCAGCCTCAGAGCCATTCACTTAAAGTCATTAATGACACCCAAGTAATCTGTAGTTTGTAATTACCCAACCCCACCCACCGACATTTTCTTTTACGACCTTGATCCGGCTTATTTAATTCCTAACAAGAAACGAAACTCAGCATCTCAAATTTAATGCCGAAAATCCAATGAATTTTAACTCACCTCATCACTTTCACTCTATTATGTCACTAATTAATATGTCAGACATGTGGGAGCATGACACCCACCAAGGTTACCAAACGTAACCATTTTTCCTTACGATCTGTATCGTTAAGATAGTTAGAGGATGACAAGATTTGAACACGTGTATACTTACAGATCCAAAAATGGCATATAGATTGAAGGCCATGGCTTTCATTTGTGCATATAACTTAAATGTGTTTTAAACACTCCGTTGAGTATTAAAATTCACCCGATTTAGTCTTGGAGGATAAGAGCTAGTCACCAACAATCGATGGGTTAAGTATCTAGAGGTTGCAGAGGGTGGAAACCGTTGGAGGATGGACCTAAGCCTAAGGTTCATCTTTGATTAGTACCTAACTAATACATGAACTTATATTCTTATAGAATACGTGATCTTAAAAAACATCAAAGAGGACGGTTTTACATGTGTATTTATTCGTCTTTACCGAATGAGATTGGCTCAAGTCATTTACCTTTGTCTCTTAAGCGGGTGTTTATAGTCTTCATAAGTGTTGTTAAGGTTTATTTGACAATGACCACTAGAAGAAGATTAACTATATGGTGTTTTGCATGTTTGTTTGACGAGGATGATTATGACATTAAGAAGATGGGAGGTAACATTTTGTGGCTTTGTGCTATGCCTCATAGTGTTCCACGCACCAATATGACCAAACATCATGCTGTACGGGTTTTCTGTATTTTGATATACTTGTGATTATACATGTAAATATATATATATATATATATATTACATTTTAGATGAACTTTGTAGGCACTTTGAGGAATTTTGGTACTTAATTGACCAACTGTCAACCTCGTAGGAAATAACATAAAAACAAAGGATTAAGAAAGCAAAACGTTGAAGAAAATGGCAAGTATTAGATTAGCACGTAAAACGAGATAGAATTGCTGAGTTTTGAAGTCCATGGTGGACCGCCAAGCCCAACAGTAGCGGTCTGCGATAAAAAGGATACTTGAAAACCCTAATTGATCTCATAGCAAACCACTAAACACCTCATAACGGTCTGCCACCGACCCGGTCAATAATATCATAATAGATAACGATTACATGTCAGAACATGCATAGTGGACCGCCAAGCTCTTCCTTAGTGGTCCACGATGGATCCATCAAAACAAACTTCTATCAACTTTGGATTTTTTACTAATTTAAATAGAGATTTGCTTATTCATTCGATATACCATCTTCTGGAACGACTCAAAGGAGTAATCAAGTGCATTGGAAGGCTGGAATCAAGTGTTGGAAGCTTAGAACGAAGTGCACAAGCTATCAGTTTGACTTTGTTTACATTCTCTGTCTTTGTTTCTATTTATTGACTCAGTGGTTATATGTTATTGAAAACTTTAGCTTATGTATGATCTTAGTTGTTGTTTGATAGTTAAAGTTTAATGCTTGATCCTCATTCTTGGTTGTTCAATGGATTTTGTATTATTTAAAATGTTAGCATGTTATAATCGCTTACTTTGTATTTGGGATGATTATGTGACTAAGTTAGGAATATTTAGTCATGAGATTTGGGTTATAACTTCGATCAAAATCAGTGTTTTAACAAACTTTGAGATCAGGAGGTGAAAATATGTCAACTTTACAAAGTTTTCTTGTTTAATTGATTTAAAAATTGCACGGGAGTGAATTTTGTCTAATTAATTTTAAATCTATGATTTTGTGTCTTTGATTATGCCAATATGAATTATCCACATTTTTGAATTCATTAATGGGTTTTTGGTGTTGTGTTATTAAGTCCGAGAGGTAAAATAACTTTTGGATACATTAACATATTAAAATTAGTGAGACCGGAAGGTGAACTAGTTTAATTAGAACCAATGAGCTTCATATGACTATTAGGAATTCACCAGGTGGGTTAGTGAGTCCTAGAGAAGATCTAACATGTTTATTTTATTCTAAAATAGTTGATATCTAAATTTTGGTTACTATTGAGTTATTGAAATTTGATTATAGTTAGAAAAAACAATAAGATTTTCTAATGTAAGTAGTTGTCTTTCCATCATTAATTTTGTAAGTATTTCTAGTTGATTATAAAAAGCTGAAATTTTTAATAATTTAATTTAAATTCTAAAATTTTGAAATAAAAAGTATCACTTTCATATTTAGGTTAAAACTCGACATAAGTTTATTATTAAAAGTGACAGGTGGTGTTTTTGGGTTCGATATCCGAACTTACTTAAACTACATTATATCATGACCGGTACATTTTCCGTTTGTGTGATGTTTGGTTTAGTAATCCAGTTTAAAACTTAAATTGTGAAAATCGATTTATAATCAATATGTATTTTTCACACATCATGACCTGCACATTCGATAGATTTCTTTTGCCAATATGACTTACTTTAAGATGAAGTTCCCTCCATTTTTTCGTTAACATGTCTGGGTATGTTAAGGGAGGTCCTTAGGGATTGAAGCCTAATAATGATCACTACCCCATCTTCAAAATCATTATCGTGCTGAATAGCACATAAGAAAGATAAATGCAAATCATTAAATATATTTTAAAATAAATACATAACTTCTAAAAAATTAAATTTATAAATTTAAAAGATGTACGTACCAACTTTTGGGTTGGGTCTCTGAATACATCAATCCATGCCCGAGCAACAACAACTTCTTCTTTGTTAGCTGCTTTAACCTTGGTTGTCTTAATGGCTCGGATGTAGTTTCTTTCTTTTTTGTGTCTTCTCTTGGTGGTGCTAGTGTTTTGCTTCGGGAATAACCTTGTCGAGTTGAGTTTCAAGAATAACTGCTAAGTTGGGTAATGGGGGGGGGGGGGGGGGGGGGGGAGGGGAGGACGGGTGTATCCGTAACCCTTTGGTTGATTATTGGTTCCAAATAGCGTACGTGGGCATGGGTGATGGTTGTGATGGTGGTTGGGTTAGGTAACAAATGTTTGGATTGAAAATTTATATTTGTATCTGGTCGGGTCGATGGATTGATTCGAATTGCAGGGGATTTGGTTGAAGGGTTGCTAAATTGATTCATGGTGATAGTTCTTGGAGAATTGTATTTTTTATGGAAAAATGTTTTGTTTAAATAACATATTTATAGTATTAAAAAAAAGGATGAAACAATCTTTAATTTATTTTAAGTAGCCATTGGCTACTTTTGACCCCTCTGTTATGTAGGAGAATGAGATTTTGGCCGTAGTTTAACTTCATGTTTATTTAATTAGGTTAAATGGGTTTTACATGACCTAATTTAGATGGACTATAACTATAAAGTTTATTGGGTTAGAATTGTAATTGGCAAATTAATTTTTTTAGGCTTTTATAAAGTAGTTTTGTATATAAAGTATATATAAAAAATTTAAAACGTTGGGCGCCGAAGAAACGGCTAATGTGGGGTCACGCGCCCGAACCACTTCAACGTTGCCTGTGCCTAAGATTTAACAATACATGTTGAGTTTAGATTTTTGCTATGTAAGAAGGTCGATGTAATGAATCATATTTATGATTTCGTTCTAATAGATATTGTACAAGTTGTGTAATCGTCTTATTTTTATAACATCAAATGTTAACTTAGACTTTAAACTTCAACCAACAATATAAGAATGAGATAAACTAGAATTAGATTATTAGTAATGGAGTAATGTGATAGTGGTGTGATAGTGAAAAAAATATTGTCACGAAAGCAGCTGACGTCAGTATTGTGTGATAGTGAAAAATGAGTATAACGAGCATGTGATAGTGATATAATTTGTAATTATAGAGTTGATAAGATATGTTGTGGTTAATAGAACATAAAAGAAACATTCATCGTCCCTTTGTGTGAGACCATTGTCATATTTTTTTTTTTATCATTTGTCCTCATCATGCTCCTATCATACAAACAATAGACCCGTGTAATGATCCACTAGGAAGGGAGCTTATAAATACATATCTATATCATATCCATGGAGAAGTCAGAAGTACCCGGATCAAAGGAACTAGGTCTAAAAAGAAAGACGAGTATTGTCAAGGGTTATTATTGAGGGGCTGTTTATGTAAATTTGAAAGGGACCATCATCATCTGTCTATCCACCCTTGTTGTTGTTCATCAGTTTCTCTGGCGAAGCGAAGAATAGAAAAGAAAAGAAATTCAACGCCCCATCTCGATCTAATCAAACACATCTTCGTTTCCCGATTCATAAAATTCCCACAAATACAAAGATTGATGACGCCCCAAACCCTACCTTATTACGCTCTTCCCGATTCATAAGATACATACATGGCTTCCTCTAAGCTGATGATGAACATGTCTTCTTCTACTTGCAGAAATTCGGATCTACTCAGACGAAAGTCATCTAATTCGTCATCTTCTTCCACCTCAACGAATCACAATCACCCTGGCCCTGCTTCTGCTTTTCCAACCAACAACAATTCTGGGATGACCGTTGAAGGCAACAACCAGCAACCTCTCCAGACTACACAAATTACTCTCTTGGACGCTGCGGGAGCCGTTACGCCGATTAACGCTGCCCGCACCCCCGCCACTCAACAAACTGGTTTCTTTTCTTCTTTATACCTTCTCCTTCATTTCCTTCACCTTTATGTATTGCCCACGTTCACCAGCAAATTTATCCCATAATTTTCTTATTTGTAACATGAAATCTGATCTACATCTTTTTGCTTCCAACCTCAAATTATGATTCAACCTTATAACTCATGTATTTAGTAACTCATGCTACTATGTTTCAATTCTCATAGCTCTAGCTTCAACTTTTCCTCCACCATAACATAATAGCTACTTTTAAACAATTCCTGACCTTTAGGTTGCCAATTGACTTATTAAACCTTCATAGCTCTATTATAATGCTGGTTCAGTTTTTAGAAAGAGGCCATCTATGTTCAGCTATAAGCCAAGCCTTAGTTGTTGTAATTTCTATCATTTAGCTGCACTTTTTGAAAATATCTATAATTCATTTGACTTAAGATGGCTTGAAGCTAAACTTACATTCCTCATTTTGTGGAATCCTGTTCAAAGAAACTATGAAACCCACCAGAGGAGTCTTCCATAGTAGTGCACCCTCATCATAGTTGATGTTATGTTATGTTATGTTTAACTTTTTGTTACATGGAATTTAGTGCGCACTTCATCAAAGAGTGGGGATGATGTTTGGAAGGAGTTTATGGCAGGGCGTAGCTGTAAGCAGGAAGTGCCAGATGAGATGATGACACTAGAGGATTTCTTGGCTAAGGCAGGGGCAGTTGAGGAAGAAGATGTTAAAATTCCACCTCCACCTTTATCAACTGGAGGGATTTTCAGTTATGATATTCATCAACCAAATCCCAATGTCGATGGGTTTGGTATTGGAGTGGAAGAGATGGGAGGGAGAGGGAAAAGAAGAGCAATCTTGGAGACGTTAGATAAGGCGGCTCAGCAGAGGCAAAGAAGGATGATTAAGAATAGAGAGTCCGCTGCAAGGTCCAGAGAACGCAAACAGGTACCTAATTCTATCTTTTCTAAACAGGGTGCTCTTTTGGTGTCAACTTTCTATAATTCATATGGATGCTTGTTCAGGCATACCAAGCTGAACTGGAATCTTTAGCAGTGAAATTGGAAGAAGAGAACGAGGCATTGTTGAAAGTAAAGGTAGCGTTTCTTGAATTGTAATGGTAACTTTTTGCGGGTCTTTACTTGAAAAACTTATTATTAGCTTACTTGTGTTTCTTGTTCCTTTTTTTGCAGGCGGAGCAGACTAGAAAAAGGTATAAGCAGGTATGGTAATCAATTCTGTTGTATTAATTTTTGTTTCTATAATTGGCATACCTTGAATCTAGCCTACAATCTGATCTTTCTTCTCTTAGTAGATTGATAGTCGTCTCTTTACTTTAGACGCACTGATGTAGTCTATAAAAACTCTGACCAGGCATTTCTGCTCTACTATTATTCTATTGAAACTGGGTTTACCCTCATGATACTTGACTTGACAGTTGACATCCTGTATAGATGAATTGATTGTTTGTTCTAGTTTTTTGGTGTGCTATATTGTTTCTAACTTTATAATAAATATATATAACTTATTTCATTAAATAGATTAAATAAGTGAAGGGAATATGCAACACTTATCAGGCATGGAGGGTGGAAATGATGTTTGTGTAGATGGATTTTAGGTGTTATATTGAAAATTTCCTCTTAAATTATGATGCATCTCCTTTTCTTTTAGTTGATAAATATTGCTATAGTTCTTAATTTTTGTTTCTAAGGACCCTCCTCATACTAAGGTGATCCACTCTCAAGAGAATGGCTAAGCAAAGACATGTACATAGAAGTGTTTTTGTATGTTTCTTAAGAGAAAACTTTCATCTATTGAACAATTATGCTTTCAAGGGGTCTATTGTCTAGTTTGTGGTTCTGATCAATTTGTTTAAATAAAACAAAGGATAGTTTTGGAATATTGCATTGATGAAAAAGAGGAAATTTATCTTGTTATATCAAAAAGAGTGAATACATGGTATTTTAAGTTTATCTAACAAAACATCTTTTGTAAGTTCTAACTTGATACAATTTAGTTCAGATGCGTCTATATTCTAGACCCCTCGAGTTGTTGTAGGGAAAAAACATAAACCTAATAATCAAAACGTAGATGAAGCTTATTTTCTTCCCTTTTAAACATAAAAGAACCTTGGAGCAGAGTTATTCTTTAAGCAGATCACCCTTTAGACTGAATTGTATATCTTCCCTGTTGATGCAATTGCTTTCTTTAAATATAATTCTGTAACTCTCCTTAGGATCTTTTCTCCATTCATAGAATAGTATTTTAGATCTCATTAGTTTAACCTGGCATCTAGTTCTATTGTTGCTTTTCTCAAAACGATTAATCCTTATGGTCTTATGGAAGAGTATTCTTGAAAATTATAGTGTGTGATATTTGCCAAATACCTTTGCATAGAGGCGAAATAAAAGAAAAATGCTGTGATAAAATCAGAATATTATTTCGAGAAAGGAAATGGTGCAATTTGTATTGGATGTTTTATTTGAGATTAACATTAAAGGAAATGGTGCAATTTGTATTGGATGTTTTATTTGAGATTAACATTGTTTTATGTTTGTTCAGCTGATGGAAAACATAATTCCAGTTACAGAGAAACAAAGACCAACAAAATGTGTGCTGCGGAAAGTTCGGTCCATGGAGTGGTGATAATTTATAATAAGGTAATGCAAAAACACAAGGGAGATCAAAGTTGTATTACATGAAATTTGATGTCAACTCAAGCAATTAAGGATCCATTGAGCCAGCCAATAATGGCCATTTGCAGGAAGATACATGCTATATATATGAATACTAGAAGATGTTGCAATGCAAATGCAAGGAAAGGGAATGGCTTATGAGAAGTTGTCAATCATTTCTTATGTGCTTTGCAGCTTGTTTGGACCCCATGGTTAGCTTATATGTGGTTCATAGATGAATATATTCATCCCTGGTAGCCGTCATTCTAATTTTGAACTTGTTAATTTGCTTTCTTGCTAGATTCATTTTTAGACCGAATGAAGCTGAAAAGGATAACAATAAGGGAGACAAATAGTGTTGATCCAGCTATAATAGTAGTAGTATTAGTATCTCTTTTATCTGTCACTTTTTTTGCTTCTTCATTATCCTCCTCTGCCCGGCTTTCTGATTTGACATTTTTCTTTGATTCGCTGCTTATTGCTTCATCGACGTTGTGATTTTCCCTTTGTTGATCTGATGTGATTCCGTTGCCAGGAGTAGGTTCTTTGAGTTCTTGAATCCCGACGCCAGTGAGCACCCCTTTGACCTGTTTTGGCATCCGAATAATGAGTCTTGATTCGTCTGGGTCAAACCTGGCCTTGACTTTGTTCAAAACCACTCCCTCTGGGATTATAAAGGTTTTATGGAATCCCCTGAGGTTGGGCTTTTCACCACTTATTGTCATTCTGCTCCCATCCTCATTTATCTCAATTTTTATGTCATTTCTTCCAAAGCCACCTACGTAAGTAGGTACGTACATACATGCAGTTCAAATTAACAAACATATTCTTGTAATACACAAACAAGCAAGCAAACAAACAAAGTTAAAACGAACCATTTCTAAGGTCGGATGTGAGGATGAACATGGAACCCGTTTGTTGGGTGGTGAAAATGACGAGTGGTTCACTTTTCGTAATCGAAAGATTGACTTCGTTTTGGAGCTTTAAGTCCTGTTTGAAATCCATTTTTCAAGACGAAGATTGGTTATGGCAGATAGATGCATACTATATAGTCAGGCCTGGCATGAATAGGATAATCAATAAAAATAACAAGAAGTTTGTTTACGTGGTAGAGCAAAGAATATATACATTGCTTCCGATTCTTTCTTAATTTGCTTTTGGGGGAAGCTAACACAAATAAACACAATCAATCGTAGAGGGTACTCATCTTAGAACTACTAAAATGTTAAGAACAAGAAGACTGTATTACGCACTTGTACATATTGTATTAGTGCTTTGAATACGATAGATAGAGAATGCTAACTGTCATATTTTCTTCTCTCCCACTACTTTTGTTAATCGTTATCTCCTATGCAATATATATACATGCCCCCTGCCCCCAACACATACGCATAGTGGCAAGTTACCGAGCATGTTAGTTGTACAAAGTAATATTATGGTATGAAACCTGCAAAACCACTAGAATGCGACACATGGCATGAGGCAATGCTAAGAAGTTCAATAATTACTCAACCTATATTCATAATTATACAATCTATGTTATAGTCACACATTATATTTATGGCATAATACATGGAACTTTCTTTAAAAGAATGTTTTTTTATATAATTTATAGCAATACTAAACACACACACATAAACTGCGGGATGTGGCAAGGTAATCAGTTTTTGTTAATTAATCAATTCTCTCGTGATATATAACATGATATTTCTGTTAGTTTTCTTATTCGTATATTGGTGTGGTATATCTATATCATTAGTCTTATAGATCTCAATTAAATAATAATAAACACATGGATAATAAACTTTCAGTCACAAACATAGCAACTTAAAAATAAAAATCCGCGCGTCAACTATTTGCTTCTTACACATCTTAATTACCTCATCTACAGCTTCGAACACCATTTTTCATAAAAATTGATACCTGGGGTTTCTTGTATATCTTTCTCGCAATTAAATTTTTGACTAATTTGACTTCATAATTGTTTGTGAACAAGAATATGCATAGAAAATTCTTATCTGATAAACAATGGTTCAGAGATTTAGTTATTGAGCAAAATAATAGATTCATTTAACTATACCTTTTATTTAATTCTATAATATGAATAAAGCAACTGCTGATGGCAGTTGCTTTTCTACCTTTTGAGATTTGCCACACAAGTTTTGATACTTTCCATTTTACCCCTTTAGCATCACCCTTTTTGCATATATCGAGATTTGGTTCTGGATCTCCATTTTGAGAGAAATTTAGAGAGAGAGGGGAGCTGTCGATGGTGAATGGTGGTACGACCGCCGGTGAGGCTGCTTCGAGTGTTGCCGGGAGCGGCCATCGGGCGGCAACTCCCACGGCGTTGCTTCGGCCTCACCGCAAGTTTCGTTTGTTGTGGTTTGGCACTCGGTGGTATTTGGTGTTTGGTTCGGTTGTGGTGGGATCAGCTGCCGCTCGGCCTCCCTCTGTGGTCGAGGTGGAGGAGGCGGCCGTTTGCACACCATGGTCTGTGGTGCTGGTGGTCGGCCGCCGTTTGGTCTGCCTACGGTTTGCCTTGGAGTCGGTGATGGCATGCGCAGCTGCTTCTTGGGTCTCTCTTCCGGTGGGATCTGAACGATTGTCGCCAGTTGTGTTGGTGGTAACCACTGCGTTTGTGATGGTTGTTTACCGCCTTTGTGACGGTGGTTGTGAAGATAGAGCTGGTTCGCGGTCGGCCATCCTTCTGTGGTTTGGTAGACCATGCGATGGGCTCTCGGTCTGAGTGGTGGCGGCAATGGCGGTGCAACTGTTATTGTTGCCCCTTTCTTTCGTCTCACCCCGAAAACCATTTAGGGTTTTCAGATGTGTCAACAGTTGTGGCGCGACTACCGTTGTCGTTCATTTGTTGTTGTGCCCCAATTGATGTTGTGGCCATGCCAGGGTCCTATCACCTTTGTGTGGTTCTTAGTTTGCAGATCCGTGGCTATCTATCATGGTTTACCACTCAAGGTGGTTTTGTGATGCTTATTGTATAACCAGCTCATGCATGTCTATCACTTTTATGTTGCTGCCTAGATAATTCGGTTGTGTGTGTAATTCACCGACGAAATGTGTTGATGATGATGAGGACCATCTCATCTGGGACTTAGCTTTGGCCAAATGTTCATCACTGGTTTCTTTGTTCTCTTTTCGGTTTGTTACTAATGTGTTTCGAGGGCTATGATGAGATACTAGAGTTGTGGTTTCGCTTGCTTAGGCGTGGCTACCGATTATGGTTAGAAGCCGCAACCGAATGCCGGTTCTGAGCCCTAAGTTATACAATTTTAAAATTGTTTCAAACGGCCATCATGATAAACACTACTTATAAAGTATACAATCCAGGAGTAATACAAATAGGTATCATGAGCCCTTGATGGATAGAAACACCATCTACATAACATAAAAATACCAGTTTAATAATTCATCATTCAAAGATGCACTAAAAGTTACCTAATTGATGCAACAAAATTTTTGATAGTGTAGCAAATGTAAACTGTTTGTTCATGAACTCTGGTTTTTTAAAATAGAGTTTTAAGCTTGAAAAATCTCTTTTATAGTTACCAAAAACTAATAAAATGCATTATTCAGGACGAATCCTAAGAGAGTTATTGAGACCCTAGTATTATTGTGATCATTTCTACTCTCAGATTCTGTGCAACATTTCATCAAACACCTTCCAAATTTCAGTGCTCAGTAACACCACTTACTCCATCTTTGGTTTGATCATCGGCAGCATAATTATAGGAACTACCGACTTTATGAACATTAGCAAACAACTAGCATTCTATTATCTTCAAATATACTAATAAAATCTGTCTCCAAACATTTTTATTAGTTCAATAAAAGTAATCCCAACTCCTAAGGCACCTTTGTCCTAAGGCACCTTTGTCTAGCAACACATAAGCTGCTTGTACTTAATGCTGCAACAATAGTCGTGTCTTACTATGTGATTATATATAATAGTAACTAATTAGCTAACCTGGTGTGTTGTGCTTAAGCTATCTAACCACAATACCCGCATGTGGTACTAATTTGAAGGTTTGTTCTAAGTTTTATTGTTACGTTGCAACAACACACAATTATTGTTTGCAGACAAAAGAAAGTAAGACAATGGAACATGCCCTCTTCTTAATAAAATATATAAACAAATTCAAAATAATAAACAAACAATGTGAAGGCTGTTTAAGATAACTTGTAGTTAATTTTTACATAAATTTAAGAACTAAGCTGTCCACACATAGTAGTTTCTTTTACAAAAACATTAGGTTTAGTTACACAAAATGTGTTTCATGTGATGAAAAGATAAATACACAACATATCGAAAAGGATATAGTTACATTTGTTTATATTGATATTAGGTATGTACATTGTTATGAAAATGGATGACACATAAGTTGGTAATTTGGACTGTGAAAGGTGGTAAAATGGATGATAAATAAGTTAATAATTTGGACTATGAAGGATGATAAGGGATTATAGTAATTGTAAGGATCACACTTAGAGGCTGATGCAACCAAAGATCTTTCAGCATGTACATGTGAAGTACAATGAAGTTACTTCGAAAGATTTGATATAACTTAGTGAATAATACTAAATATCAAATCTTCCGAAGCCAAAAGACCAAATCTTCCGAAGCCAAAGATGAAGTCTTCCGAAGCTTCAAAGACAAAGTCTTCCAAGGCTTAAGACTGATTTCTTCCAAAGACAGAGAAGACATGCTTTTTCTGAATCACTTTCAAAGTCTGACCGGCTGTAGGATGTAGTATAAAGTATCTCAAGTACTTGTAACTTTAGATGATAAGCTTTGTAACACTTTGTAAGAACTTGAGAGCAATATACATCATTCTTGAAAACTGTATTATATTATTCTTGTTCTTTACTAGTGTTCTTTGTTTCATCAAAAAAACGATTCCCTATTTGATCTGTTAAGTGTTTTAACACTCTTCAAACATTATAAAACTGTTGTATTGACCTCCCTTTAATGGTCCTACAATTGGTATCAGAGCATTTCAGGCTCTTGATTGTAAGATCTCACCATCTTAGATCTCTTTAGCTTCATAAAACACTTACAGCTCAAATGGAAGCTATCTCAAAGGCTGATATGGAAACCGGTACCATGACAAAATCTCTACTGATCACTCCTGATGACTTTAATACTTGGTGCCAACGTATGGAAGGATTCATCAAGTTTCAAGACAGCAGGATGTGGTGATCTATTGTTGAAGGACCTCACATCCCAAGCACCTCTTCAGCCACTGCTGGAGGTGGGATGATTCCAAAGGAAATGGCTGACCACTCTGAGGAAGACTGGAATAAAATTGATGTAGATCAGAAAGCCATGAACGCTCTCCAAACTGCTCTTCCCAACTCTATCTACAGAGGCTTCAAGAAATACAAAACTGCTAAGCAGCTCTGGGATGCACTTAAGCTTATGTATGAGGGGTCTGAGGAAGCCAAGGAAAATAAGAAAGACCTCATAAAGCAGCAGTTTGAGAACTTCACCTACAAGATAGGTGAAACCATGACTCAATAATATTTCAGGTATGTTGAGATTGTGGATACTCTAATGGATGTTGGAGTAAAACTTGAGAATAGGAACATTGTGAGGAAGTTGATGTTCTCTCTTCCCAGACAATAGACTCACTATTGTATGGCCAATAAGAGAACTGAAAACCTTTCTACCATTACTCTCACAAAGCTGTATGGTATCCTTAGTGGCTATCAGATGGAGATAAACATACAAAATCCATCAAGCAGCTCTTCCAACAATCAGTAGAGTTCAGCCTTTCATGTGGTTGAAAGGGATAGTAGAGAACCATAGCATCATCTTATCTACTATCCTGACGACTCATAAAAGGGTCCTTTCATCACCTTCCCTGAGACACCAAGGGAGAGCTACATCCAAGAAAGCCCATTCCAAGAGACAAGCTTTGCTTAACCCTTTTGTGTCTGCTGATGAAAGCTATGGAAACTTTCTCTTCATGCTTGAAGACTAGGATCGCATCCATCCAGATGACATGGAGTACATGGAGATAGTCTAATAGATGGATCTTCTAACTCATAGAGCCAAGAAGTTCTACAATAGAACGGGAAGGAAGTTCCCAAGCAATGTGGCTAGTGGAAAGTTTGGCCTGGATAAAAGCAAGGTGAAGTGTTACAACTGTAACCAAATGGGACACTTTACTAGGGAGTACAAGGCACCAAGGACAAAAGGTGGCCAAGCACAATCCAGACCAAACTACACTGGCAGCTCCCAGAACTGATAAGCCAAGCCAACCAAAACAACATGCTGATGTTGCTATTGAAGAAGGAGGCTTTTACTGGAGTTTTCAGGTAGAAGATGCTTCTCCAAACCAAGCACTGATGGCTGATCATGAAGAAGCCTAGGTATTGGAACATCTTTGTACTCCTGAATGCATTGCTAAAGTTAATATGTACAGGTTCTACAACCTGGAAGTGAGATATGATCTTGAGTACTTGAACATTTTAAAAGCTGACTTTAAAAGAGCAGAAATTGATTATAAACTTAAAATTAAAGATTTAGAGAAAACCATTTCAATTCTTAAGCATGAGCATACAAACTACAGGACTCAAATCAAAGATCTCATAACCAAGTTAACTGAATGCCAGGCCGAGCTTATGATTAGCAAAGCCAAAGCAGAAAAATATGTTCTTGAAGAGGAAACCTTCAAGAACATCATATCCTCATCCTTGCATGCAAAGATTTGTTATCAGAACAGGCAGGGACTAGGGTCAAGTGAGATAGCTCCTCCACACACACTAGTATCTGTAAGATCTCCAAGGTATGAAACTTGTTAAGATGAGCTACCTCCTATTGATCCTATCCAAGAGAAGGATGAAGATGTAGAGGAGATAGTGAAGGATGAACCTAAAGTGAGTGACAAGGGTTATCCTAAGAAGGGTCACTATTCTCCTGGAGAGAAAAAGGAACCAAGGATGACCAAGTCCGTAAGAAAGAACTTGATAAGGGTAGCCAAAAGAAAATTAAAAAAAGCCCAAGAGATTAAGGCCACTTTCAACTCCAAGCAAAAGCAAGGTTTCATTTCTGCTGGATTTGAAGTGGTGAAGACTGAAAACTCAACCATGGACTTTAGTACCAAGAGTCCTAGTTCATGTCCAAATCATCCTGGTCAGGAGAAGCCTGCTACATCATCTGAGAAGATAAAGAAGGA
Source organism: Flaveria sonorensis (assembly GCA_025506505.1). Lineage (NCBI taxonomy): Eukaryota > Viridiplantae > Streptophyta > Magnoliopsida > Asterales > Asteraceae > Flaveria > Flaveria sonorensis. Next base: position 263,573 of record CM046439.1, on the reverse strand, counting down.
AGTGAAAAGTGATCAAGCTCAGCCTCCTACTAAGAAGAAGACTTTTAGAAGCAAGTCAACTAAATCCATCATGTGTGGTAGTACTTCTCACTTTTCCAAGATTGCATCTACAATCCTAAAAGTACTATCCATATGACCAAGAAAAAAACTTCTGAGAAGAAGAAGAAGAAGATAGCTTTGGAAGGAAAATCTTTTCCTTTCGAAAGCTCCAAAGTAAAAAAGAAGATAAGTGAAAACTTACCTTCGAAAAAAATTTGGTCTCAGAAGAAAGGAATGCTTTCGAAATACTGAAGTCTGCTGCAGTGGATGCAAAAGCTTCCGAAGGTCCTGTCTCCAAAACTTCCAAAGTCTTCAAAACTTCTGAAGTATTGAAGGCCAAGTCTAGTCTTCCAAAGATGGTGTGGAAGATGAAGGAAGGCCATGTGACTGAAAGTTTTTCATCAACAACAACAAATGATCCTCAGAGATTGCATATAGGATCAATTTCTATTGCATTATCTTCAGTTCACTTTGACAAGCCCAAGTCCAATGAGGCTTTGGTTTTCAAATGTAACTAACCATCTCTTTATATGCAGGAACAGCTAAAGACCAAAGGAAATGTATGGATCATTGACAGTGGCAGTTCCAGGCACATGACAGATGATGGCTCTTTGCTTCAGAACATTGAAAGAACTGATGGAGGGCCTATTGCTTTTGGAGGAGAATCAGGTGGTTACATTACTGGAAGGGGTAGGGTGACAAATGGTAAGCTCAGCATTGAGAAGGTAAATTTTATTAAGAAGCATGGCTATAATCTCTTAAGTGCATCCTAATTTTATGATCAGAGGCATAACATGCTCTTTATTGATCATGAGTGCATTGTTCTCAAGCTCGAGGTGGATATTCCTCAAGAGCATATCTAGCTCAGAGCCCCCAGGAAAGGGAACATGTACAAGATGGATTTGCAGGAAACATTCCCATCAAGAGAAGTTTCTTGCTTTCTATCTAAAGCAAATAGTGATGAGTCATTCCTATGGCATAAAAGAATATGCCATGTAAACTTTAAAAACATGAATAAATTAATTAAGAATGATTTGGTAACCAGAATGCCAAAGAAAGAGTTTACAAGTGATGACCATTGTGTTGCATGCCTGAAAGGGAATCAACACAAAATGTCTCACAAGCCAAAGGAAATAAACTCCATAACTACTCCCTTACACTTATTACATATGGATCTCTTTGGCCCCACCAGTGTAATGAGTCTAGGAAGGACCTCATATTATTTAGTGATCACAGATGACTTTACAAGATACACTTGGGTCTTTTTCCTTAGAACTAAGGATGAAACTCCTGAGATCTTGAAAAGCTTCATTCTGAAAATTGAGTATCAATGTGATCACAAGGTCAAAATCATAAGATGTGATCAAGGAACTATGTAAGGATCAACACAATACGTAGATCGATCTCGTAACGAATATACGGAATGTAAACATTATGGTTGAGATTGAATTAATTGAAGAACATGAACATACTATGTAAATAACTTCGTTGTATTGCTCTCTGATTTTGCACAAGTTATAGTAAGTATGAAAATTAGAAAATGAGACAAAAGCTTACTAATTACATTACAAAGCTTCTATTTATACTAATCTAGAAGTTCTCACACGAGTCACTGGTTCTCGCGCGACTTAATGTTGTCGCGCGAGAATCAGTTTTCGTGCGACAACATAGACTTCTCGAATGGCTTGATCTTCTTCATCTTGATTTGATTTCCCGAGCCTCTAGGTTCAACCCCTACAATCTCCCCCTAGGATCGATAAATCAATGCTTTTAGAAGTCCACATCATCAACCTGATAGCTGCCTCCGTAAGCATACATCTTGTTGGTCAAGGCCTTCGTGATCATCCTACCATACTATGCTGCTATGAAATGAACAGATTCATCAGTTGTAATTGGGCAAGCCTGCAGCTTCATCAAATCGTCTTTTTCAAATTTGAGCAGATCCACAGGTCAATGACATGGTATTCTTTATCTTCACATTTTATCAACGCGTGACCCGTATCCTTTTCACAACTCCACCCCGTAATCTTTGACAAGTTGTTAATTGGCACATGAGTGTGAATAGGGATCTTCTTTGCATATCTTGGATAACTATACACTTGGATCTTTATCGGTTTGTTTGTGTTTGGATCTATTCGGGACTCATCTTCAATTACTTTAGATTTGGCAGTCTTAAAGTCTTTGAAGTTGGTCTTGCTTTGTTTCCAAATCATATTTCTGATCCAACTGGCTTTGCTATAGTTACTAGGGTTAATAAATAGAACACAACCCATGGCATATAAATCTGATGCTCTTAGAGTATGAAAGTCATGTTCGTCTTGGAAGTACTCGATAGCTCCACCCTTTCTCTTCACTACATATATCTTCTTCTTTGCATCGTAAGCCCAGCTGATAATAGGTTCTAAGTTCCCATACCTTGTGAAAGGTTTGGAATACCTCAGTGTATGAATGAAAGCTGGTAGAGGAGGAGTAGCAAAGGTTAAGTTCCCGACCTGACGCACAACACTTTGACCAGTAACATTAGCTGTCTCGTCAGTCTTTTGCTGATTGCTCGACTCTCCTACGATTTCTCCCTCTTCAATCAATGTATCTGAAAACAAGTCTTTAAGACTGTTTCCAAATATGTCGGTGTACTCTATGCCTTCTTTTAAATCATCAAAAATCCCAAACTCTTTTTCTTTCTCCTCAGTAATGATCTTTTACTGGAATATGTAAAATTCTCTTTCATAAGCAGCTTCAGTAGCAGGGTCTAACAATGTGTAATCAACTGGATCATCGGGACTTGGTCCGGAGATTTTGTCGGTGCCCGATGAACTAGTTGTACCAGTAGTTGCACCCATGTCTCCCCCTTGATCATCATCATCATCATTTCCATCATCATCACCCTCGTTATTATCACCATCATCACCATTATCATCCTCATCATCATCATCATTATCCCCATCATCACTTGAATCATCATCTTTCAAGTTTAAACCATCATATTCGTCTACTGGGTTAGGAATGGGTATCATATGTTCAGGCTCCACAAACGCCTCTCCAGTATAAACTACAGGTTGATCCTCAGTAGTCATATGAATATCAGTGATTGGTGACTCTCGATCAACATCAGCAGTTTCTGTTGTCTCTTTTTGAACAACAGGATCAAGAGGATGCTCTATAATAGGAATAGGATCTTCAGCAACGTCAGGACCAGCAGATGGCTGTCCACTTGTTTCTCCAACTTCTGTGGTCCAATGTTGTGTAGACTGAGATGACACACGAGAGTTGAGATTCCTTAAGTTCTGCTCTAGGATCTAAACATAGCTAAAAATAAACATTTGCTGATGTTCAAGACCTTTGATCCTTTCATCTTTCTCAATCAATTACCTCTGCAACTCATCGATCATCTGTGTCTTCTCTAATATTTCTCTCTCTAAATTACGTACACGTTCATCAAGTGTGATACGTGTAGGTGAACTAGTCGAAGTACTAGCATCCTGTCTATGCTCAGGAGGAGTGTTGATGAAATCTTCCATACAAATGGACTCCTCATTCACTTGATCTCTAGGAGGTGTGCTTAACACATCAGTAGTAGTAGTAGGCATATCAGATGGAGTCTCAGTTGGTGTAGCCTCACTTACTGTGACTGGAGTCTCAGAAACAGGTGTATCTTCCTTAATTGGCTCAGTGGTCATAGGGGTCCGACGTCTTCTTAACATGCCCGGTCCTCTACCCCTTCCACGAGGACTATCCCCAGTTCTTCTCGCCATCCTCTTCTTCCTACCTCTAGTGACTGTTGTTTCTTCAGGAATAAAATCTGCATCGTGATCCTCAGCAGTAAGTTTTGTCAGTGTTTCATGTACTCTGGGATGTTCCTGCAATACATATGGCACATTCCTGATTTGATCACTGTCGGTTTCACTCCTAGAACTGAACCACGAGTCTATCTTTGCATCTATATCAGTACCTCTAGCACCTTAAGAACTCTCAGGTGCTTCTTGTGTAGATTGTGTAGATGTACCAGCAATATCATCTCTCTGATCATGATGAGTCTCAGTCTCATGTGGCTGTGCCTCTGCTTGAAAACCCTCAAAAAACCTTCCAAGTTTAGCAAAATTAACCCCATTCCAGGCATTTCCTCTAGCCCCCATAAGGTAAGTGAAAATATCCTTCTTCATCACCATTATAGCATAAGTAGATGAGTTGGATACTGATAACTCAGGATGAGCAGCATTCACTATTAGCTGAATAAATCTCGGGTACATTAAAAACTTCTTACCCACTGTAGCTATCACATTCTTCTGTAACTCAGCAAAGATTTCCTTGGATATGCTGAAAGGGAGTTCATCAACTAAAGAAATCAGCAGGGATCCAAACACCGCACTTAGACTATCCATACTAGCTTTTAGATTTTTAAGGCAATGGATAACTACATGAAATAAGTACTTCCAAAATGGTGGAAGATACTTCTTCTCAAGAGATGGATATCTATGATCATATCCCATCCTCTTAAGGCAGTCTCTTTCTACGTCATCATCTATCTTCACTGGTGTGTTGGCCTGATCTTCAATCAATAATACATTGTTAATCACTTCAGCTGAAATCACTATCCTCTTGCCCTTAACTATGGCAGACATGCATGGTTCACCATCTTGATCAATCTCATTAACAACAGTCTCCCAAAACTGATCTATAACTTCTGTGAAAATAGTGGGATTTGCTAAGATGGCATAATGAATCCGGAATGACTTCAACCCATCAATAAGTGATCTAAACAAAGCCTTATCATCCGGTACATCTCCAAGAAATGCCTTATGGTTTTATTAAAAAACCAATGGTCGTACCATCTGAAACATAGAACAAAATTGATAAGTACAAAATATTTGACACTTAGAACAAAAATTCACACTTAGAAATTTTTTTTGAAAAATGAACTTCTCGCACGAAAACATCAACTACTCGCGCGAAGACTTTAAATTTCAGATTTAAGTTTTCGCGCAATAAGATGAGTTTTCGCTTGAAATTGACTTTAACTAAAAGTCAACTTCTCGCACGACAAGTTTAATTTCATGCGAATAGTTCTGTGCGAGTTTGAAAGTTCTAGCATCTGTTCATATTCAGCTCATGCGAAAAGTCTGTGCGATTTCAGAAATTTCAATTGTTCAATTTTTAGAGTGTTTCAACCATTAAAACTTGATTATTAGATGTCACCTAAGTCATTTTAAAGGTTTAACATGTTTAATTTGTCCAATTTATCATGTATTCGTCATATGAACTTTCGGTCAAGTAACAAACACATTCAAATCTAAACGAAATCATCTATATACCTTGTAAATCACTATGGAATCACAATGCAAAGTCAGTGGACACTATAATCACGGTTAAACTGGTTTTGACACTTAAAATTTTGAGAGTGAAAATCTGAAAGTTGTGTGCAAATATGATGACTTTTCGCTCAATTGTTGTTTTTATAGTACTCTGACTTCTCGCGCGAGAAGTCAGAGTTCTCGCATACTGAGACTTTTCGCATCTGTTGAACTTTTTACATGTTTTTGAACTTTTCGCATGCGACAAGTTCATTTGATTTTGAAAATTTTCAACTTTTTAATTTTCAATTTTCAATTTAATTAACTTTTGAAGCAATTTGATTTGTTATGAAAAAGATTATGTTTAACTAAGTGTTTACAATTGATCTAACACCCTTAATTTTTAAAAGATATAAAATTGAAACAAGTAAAAAACATATGTAAAAAACAATATTGACTAATTATTTACTTAACTATTTTTGATAAATTTTCAAGTACAAGATCATATTTTAGAAATCAATCATTAACATCTTCCAGTCTTATTATAAATCAAACTGGTTATGTTGATTGTTAATATATTGTATCCATGTTAAACTTAGACTTCAAGTTTTACTTAGACACATAAGCTGTGATATTTATCATATTTTGATAAAATTATATGAACTCAGTGAATTTTTATCATCAAGAATTTTATGAAAACTCTTATCCTGCTTTCCCGCATGTCTTTGTTTCCCATTATCTTCTCTTCCATAGCATCCCACAAATCTTTCACCTTCCTGATGTCTTTGAATTTCTAGGCTATCTCAGTGGTAAGTGCCATTGTGATGGCAGCATACGCTTTATCATCAAGCTCCATCTTTTTCATGTTTCCTCATCCCATAAATGCTCAGGCTTTGGCACTAGGTCTCCCTTGTCATTAGTATAGATTGGGATGTATGGACCTTGTTTGATAGATCTCATCATCCTGGGTTTCATGTAAATGACATGATTCTCGAAGCGATAGACCCAATCCGGATAGTCTTCCTCGTTGAGAAGTCGGGGAGGCTTTGTGCTAGTTCCGATCTCGTTGTCGAGATTAAGTGTAGCAGTAATGTGCTTCAGATTTGCCATCTTTCACAACTTGAAATCAACTTCCTCAAAACTCTTCAAACTTGAAGTTTTCGCTCGAATGGACAAGTTCTCGCGTGAAATCTCACAAACTTTTCGCGCGGCAAGTTTTGTTACTGAAATCTACGAAAACTTCAGCTTCTCACGCGAAAGGAATCTTCTGTAATAAACTTCTAACAACCTTTTGCGAAAACTACAACTTCTTGCGTGAAATCCAACTTTTCGCACAGAATCACCAACTTTTCGCCTGTTTAGTTTGTGCAATTTTGCAGGTTTTCATCTTCACTTTTTCACCAAATTGATTAAAATTTGATTAATTAAGTGTTCAATTAGTGATTTAGGTTCAATTAAGATCCTAGTTGTCTCTAATTGATTTAATAAAGCTCAATTAAGGTGAAAAGAAACATCTTCAATTCTTCACATGCCGAGATAATCAGTTTCATCATCTTCAAATTTGAACAAAAGTTGCAGAAATCAAGTAGATCTTCAAGTATCAATCAAATCACGGTTCAAGAACACTCTAAAACACTCACTTCAATCTTCAATCAATCGATCAAGAGCATACCAAGCTCTGATACTAATTGTAAGGATCAACACAATACGTAGATCGATCTCGTAATGAATATGCAGAATGTAAACATTACGGTTGAGATTGAATTAATTGAAGAACATGAACATACAATGTAAATAACTTCATTGTATTGCTCTCTGATTTTGCACAAGTTATAGTAAGTATGAAAATAAGTAAATGAGACAAAAGCTTACTACTTACATTACAAAACTTCTATTTATACTAATCTAGAAGTTCTCGCACGAGTCACTGGTTCTTGTGCGACTTGATGTTGTCGCGCGAGAATTAGTTTTCGCGTGGCAACTTAAACTTCTCGCATGGCTTGATCTTCTTCATCTTGATTTGATTCCGAGCCTCTAGGTTCAACCCCTACAATGTAAAGTCCCCATCACGATCGATTACACATATTGTTGCACTTGATAATCAAATTATGACGGATGTGTGCTTGTGTGATATCAACGAACATTAAACAAACTCAATCGAATATTATTAATCAAATAATTACAATACCAAAGGAGTATACATCATTTAAGCTCGATCCACCCGAGGTGAGCTCCCCTTGGGTGGCCTATCACATAACTCTCTGCTCTCTCACCCTCAGAGCACTTTTACAAAATGATCACACACACTGAAATACAAAGGAAAAACATCTATATATATACTATGCAGATGTTCTCGCGCGAGAACTAGCGTGGCAACTCCAAGTTTTCGCGTGATAAGTTCTTCTTCAATCATCTTGGAGTTCTCGCTTCCTTGTCCTTCTCGCATGAATTGTGTTTTTGCTTTTCACTTGATATTGTAATCCATAAAGACTAGGTCCTTAAAATTTCCCCCTATGGATTATGATATCAAGTTATGTTTGACTTTAGTCACTCATCTTCATGAATTATCTGATCCTTGGGTATCTTTCACTTTAGTCTTCCCCTTCAGCTGTAACCTCCTCCTAATGTATAGCTTCATAAAGGATATCATGTCTGAATCAATCATGACTACTTACGACTTAAGATGTATTAGGCATATGATAGAGTGGTCCAACTTCCATTTTGGATTCCCGAAGAACCTGATTCTTCAATCCGATGACAAGATTCTGTGACGACGAACTAGATCATCTAAGGAATTCTTCCCCCTATGTAAGATGTAATAAGCCCATATTTTCAAAGCAAGAATACCAAACAATCTTGATTCTTCACTTAATTAACCTGTTCGATCATTGTCCCCATCAGTAAGATAAGATAAGCCCACATTGTCAAGTTTCAGTTCACGAACAACTCGAATCAAATGTTATAAATATAGAATCCTGAACTTGATCAAACATCACAAAAACCTCTGTTTAAGTACCAAACTTCAAATCATCCGGCATCCTCTAGATTTGGGCTGAAACACTTGTTCTAAACCTTCACAAACAACAAGTTTTCGCATCTAGACAATGTTCTTGCATTTTTACAAAGTTTTCGCAAAAATCAAGTTGATAGTTAAAGTTTTCGAGCGAATGTTGAAGTTTTGCTTAATGAAGTTTTCGCATATGAACTAGGTAGATGTTCTTACACAAGAACTTGATATTCTCACGCGACAACTCCAAGTTATCGCAAGATGCGTTTACCGATGCGAAAATGCCCAAGTTTTTGCAAAAAACGGTTATTCGTGCGAAAACTTCGTCAAAATCAACTTTTTGTGTTTGATTCACTGCTGTGATTTCAATTCTTCAATTTTTATCATCATAACTTGAATATACTGAGTGTATTGATGCAGATCATCATTTTAGCAAGTAACGAAGTCGATTTCATGTGTGTTCATCTTCGATTTCGTCCATTTTACCTTGAAATCGAGTCATATCCGACCATAACCTTCAGGTTTTCAATCTTCATGTTTAGCGTCTTAATACGGATGATTGCGGAATGAAAATCCGTGTATCAAGAGCAACACCTTGCTCTGATATCCAATTGTAAAGTCCTCATCACGATCGATTACACATATTATTGCACTTGATAATCAAATTAAGACGGATGTGTGCTTGTGTGATATCAACGAACATTAAACAAACTCAATCGAATATTAATAAAATGATTACAATACCAAAGGAGTATACATCATTTAAGCTCAATAATTCTTCTTCAATCATCTTGTAGTTCTTGCTTCCTTGTACTTCTCGCATGAATTGAGTTTTTGCTTTTTACTTGATATTGTAATCCATAAGGACTAGGTCCTTACAAACTGAATTCAAGAACCAAATCCTTGATACATTTTATGATGAGAAGGGTATTGCAAGACAAGACAGTGCTCCCAGGACTCCTTAGTAAGATGGTGTTGCTGAGAGGAGAAACAGGACATTTATTGAAGTTGCAATAACCATGTTATCTGGCTCTAAACTGCCTATCACATTCTGGGCAGAAGCCGGTAACACTGCCTGTTATGTGAAGAACAGAGTTTTAGTAGTCAAGACTCATGGTAAGACTTCTTATGAACCGTGGCACAAAAAAATACCTTTCATTGGTTTCCTCAGATCATTTGGATGTCCTTGCACATCTTGAATACCAAGGATCAAATAGCCAAATTTTCTGAGAAATAAGATGATGGATTTTTATTGGATACTCTTCCCAAACTAAGGCTTATAGAGTATACAATCTCAGAACTAGAGTAATGGAGAAGTCAGCCAATGTGACCTTCAGTGAGCACACACCCAGTATGAAACGTTCCGGGCCTGATTGGCAATTTGATCAAGATTTAGTTATCAACTGTTTTAACAAATCTTGTGAAAATGTTTCAAGATCTACAGGTAGCTTATCAATAAGAGATTCTGATCCAAGATTTGAGCTGCAAAGACCAAGTGTTCAAACTACTTTAGCTCCAGTGCTAACTAGCCCTGCAGTTGGAAATCCTATCAGCATAACCATGACAAACTCTTCAGTTGTAGCACAAAGGCACAAAACTCAAATGAATGAATTTCCAATATAGAAGGAGATGGAGGTGGTGATAGTGATCAAGAATTTCTTGATGCTGATAACCACTACATAGAAGAAAACATCAATGATGTGACACACTCAGTGGATGTCACTCAATCACCAGATCTGAATTTCACCAATTTAGATTTGTCCAACTAACTTGCTGTGATTCCTCAACTAAGAATCCACAAGTCACATCCCATGACAAACATCATTGGAAATGTTAAGACATGGGTGAGAACAAGAGGACAAACCTATGACAAAAATGTTTGTCTTCACTCTTGTTTCTTGTCCTAGTTTAAGCCTAAGAAGATTGATGAGTCTCTGAAGGATGGAAGTTGGGTTGAAGCAATACAGGAGGAGCTGCTTCAATTCAAAAGATAAAAGGTTTAGAACCTATGTCCTCTTTCTTAAGGGAAGACTACTATAGGTACCAAGTGGGTATTCAGGAATAAGAAAGATGATAGAGGACTTGTCATCAAGAACAAGGCAAGGCTAGTTGTTCAAGGGTACACACAAGCAGAAGTGATTGACTACACAGATATTTTTGCTCCTGTAGCAAGACTTGAAGCTGTTAGGATATTCTTTGCTTTTGCTGCATCCAAGGATTTCAAGGTCTACCAACTTGATGTCAAGTGTGCCTTCTTATATGGGGTGATTGATGAGGAGGTGTATGTCAAACAACCACCTGGCTTTCAAGACCTAGATCATCCTGATTATGTTTGTAAGCTTGATAAAGCTCTTTATGGGCTGCATCAGGCTTTAAGAAAATGGTATGAGACACTATCACAGTAGCTTTGTCAGTATGGATACAAGAGGGGTACTATTGATGGAACACTCTTCATTAATGGAACATGAAATGACTTGATGCTGGTTCAAGTTTATGTAAATGACATCATTTTTGGGTCAACTAATCCGAAGCTCTACAAAGACTTTGAGAAGCTAATAAAGAATAGATTTGAAATGAGTGCCATAAGGGAACTCAATTTCTTTCTAGGAATTCAAGTGAAGCAGGTTGATAATGGCATCTTCATAAACCAGTCAAAGTGTGTGCAAGACATACTTACTAGATTTCATCTGACTGAGTGTAGGGTTGCTAAGACATCCATAGCCAGAAACCACTCTCTAGGACCTGATCTTGAGGGGGAGTGTGTTGATGAACATCTCTACAGGGCTATGATTGGGTCTCTTATGTACCACACAGCCAGCAGGCCTGTTATCATGTTTGCTTTACGTATTTGTGCAAGATATCAAGTGAATCCCAAGATGGCACACCTGGTTGCTATCAAAAGGATTCTTAGATATCTCAAAAGTGCTCCTAAACTGGGCTTTAGGTATCCAAAGAATTTTGACTTCAATCTATACGCCTATACCGATAGTGACTATGGTGGCTGCAACATGACTTTAAAGTCTACATCTAGGGGATGTCAATTCCTTGGTGGAAGGATAGTCTCATGGCAATGCAAGAAACAATCATGTGTGTCTGCATCAACTGCTGAAGCTGAATACATTGCTGCTGCAAGCTGTTGTGCTCAAGTGCTTTGGATTCAGAATCAGATGCTGGACTATGGATTCAACTTCAAGGAGACTCCCATCCACATAAACAACAATAGTGCTATCTCTATTATAGAGAATCCTATGCAACATACAAAGACAAAGCACATCAACATCAGGTATCATTTGATTAGAGATAATTTTGGAAAAGGATTGATAAAACTAGTCAAAGTTAACACAAATGAACAATATACTGATCTGTTCATAAATGCTTTTGATGAACAGAGATTTATGTATCTTGTATTAGCTATTGGGATAATTAACTTTGATTAGATTTTCTTAAACTAAATTCGAGTTTTATATATTTGTGTCTTAAGTTATTTATATCATCACCAATATAAGCCCAATTTACTTTGAAAGAAACTTTTCAAAATGATATTCCTTAAAATTTTGAGAATTCTAGATATGTTTTCTTTTGGAAGACATTAAATTGTATTCAGAAGAAAATTATGTTTTCAAACAAATAACTATTTCTGAGAAATTTACCTTCGGAAGAAATTCTGATATATCTTTCGAAGCTTACATTGGTCTCCAAGTACTTATATGTCTTAAAGGACTATTTTCTTCCAAAAACAATTAAGTCTCAGAAGCTTTATTCTCTTTTCGAATAAAATTTCTGATATTTGATATCTACCGAACTAAAATTTGTCTAATAAGTAAAAAATACTCTAAGTGTTTTTCTTCCGAAGCAAATTATTGAAAAAATAAGGAATATCTTTCGAAGCCAAATTGGCTTCAGAAGTTTTTCTCAAGCCTTCCGAAGACAAATTACCTTAGGAAGATTTTAGACTTCCAAGAAAACTACATTTTTTAGCACTTTTCAGACCATGTATATATTCCTACAATGGTTCCCCCTCTTTCACATTCCTCTTCATCTGTAAAAGTTCAAACCCTAAATTCACCCACAAACCGACTTTGTTCTTACCTTTCTTCACTTCAAAGCTACTCAAAATGGCCTACACTGATCCCCGAAACCAACCAGATTTTTTCATGCATCTTCACAGGCAACACAATCAGGTTGCTCTATTACCATCTTAGAAAAATCAAGGTTTCTTATATGTTTGCCACTTCTTAACTCTCTCAAACTATCTTACCGCCCTCACTATAGAGTTCTGGAGGACCTGCCAAGAGGTCATCTTGGACGGTGAGAAGGAACTGTCTGCCACAATGCAGGGGAGGACAATATTCATCACTCCAGCCACCATCAACTCTCATCTGAGGCTAGATGATGCAGAAGGCGAGTTGTCCTTCCCCAAATCTGCTATAAAGAACTTATTCCGGCAGATGGGCTATAAAGAGGACTACTCTATCAGAACCTTCAAAAAGGGTAAGGTTTTCTCTTAATGGAAGTACCTCATCCATGTGGTAATCCACTCTCTATCCAATAAATATGGAGGTTGGGACCAAATGCATGAAGACTTATCCTATATAGTCCATGGGATGGTTCAAGGGGTCAAGTTCAAGTACTTTCAGTTTGTTTATTCAATCTTGCTTGCTAACTTGGACTCCTTAGAGTATTATATGTTCCCTAGATATGTTCAACACATTCTTAACTGTGAACTGGGCTCACAGTTGAAGGGAGCAGGTAATATTTTTAAATTGGGAAAAATGAATAAGAAAGGCCACTGTTGGCTTCTTAGGGGTAGAAACAACACTGGTCCCAAAAATATTAGAGCTCATTGCTCAAGGTGATAACTTGGCAGCACCAGCCAATGTTGAACCCACTCCTTCTATATTTGCACCACCCACACAACCATAAATAACCATCACTTACACCAGAAAATACAAGCGAACCCCTGCTTAGAGTACTCAGGTTGAGCAGGCCCCCATATCACCACCCATGTAGGAAGAAGCGGAAACAAGAGGTCCCACTTCTCCTGAGGAGCAGACCACTCCTATTATTTCTTTGATCAGTGCTGAGGTTCGTCATGTCCAGCCTGATGAGCTCATTAATCCAGCCTTAGGCCTTCACTTTGAGTTTCAAAACTCTAGCGATCAACCTTCAGAGGAAAGCTACCATCCCTAGCCACTAGATCTCAACCAACCAATCCCCAACCTAGAATTCTATAATGATGATGATATGGATCTCAGTATCATGTAAGGCCCCGATACTGGGAAACCCCACAGTTGGTTATTCAAAGCTCATTACACATTAAAATACATTCAAATAAGGAAACATTGTAGCGGAATAGTTATACAAAAAGCATTTCATGCATTAATAATAACTTTTGCTTAGGAATACATCGTTGTTACAAGTTTCAAAAAGAAAATTTTAGTTGTAGTATAAGACAAAAATATCATTTCTGCATAACATGGATGCCAGTCTTTATTTGCCAAGTAGCTTCAATCTTATGTCATCCCCAACATCATCATTACCTGCCAACTGATATGCATATAAAAAGTTAGCGTTGCTGAGTGAGTTTTAGTTTTAATAATATAGAAAATATACATTTTGAAAGCCTCAATGAGTGATCATCCATCCATAGTATATGACATTCATTAAACCATTCTTTATCTTTCTTTCTTTCTTTCATATTTCTCTTTCATTAACTAGGATTGCACAAAGCAAGAGCTACATCATATGGTTGGAAACAAATGCTGAACCCCTATCAGTACACATTTATAAGTGGTAGCTAAACCCTGACAGTTGACCCACACTGCTAGGCACGAGGCCTGCTCATGAATACAGGTCCCATTCATTCATTGATCAATCACAAGGATTAGACCCCATATGTGCATCCTCATGGGCTGAAATAGCCGCACATCCGTTGAGCTAACGAAAACAAGGTCATGCACCTCCATTCATTGTGCTTGCAAGGCTTTTCATTCATCGTAAGGGCCCGAGGGTAATATTCATTAGGTTTCACTGTCTTTCTTTTATTCCTTTATGACCACTTGATTATGAATAATACTTTTAAGATATCTGTAGTCTTTAACATCACACAACAAGAAATAATAATATTATTCATAACAGTAGCCAATAAGAAAAGAATATAACATTAGAGACATTAAACAAACATAATCTTCCATTAAACATAAGTATTAGTCACTTAAATTCTATCCCCAAAATTTCAGAGTAAACCTAACTGTTCACAGCGTATGAATGTGGCATACAACGGATGACTTAAATACAGTGTCCACAATGGACAGCCAAAGTCCATAGCAGATGAACAACTCCATAGTGAATGAACAAGGTATATTAAGGCATTACAGTGGATGACTAGGTTTCACAGCGGATGAGTTAAACACTAAGTGTGTTCAGAGAGGATGGCTAAAGGTTCACAGTGAACATTCATGAAAACCTCCCTAAGTGTCCACAACGGACGTCCAAGTCCACAACGGACAATGGTTTAAACACTTATGTCCAGCCTAGGTGAATTCTAGTCCCAACAACATCTTCAAATGTTAACTTAGCATAGTTCTATCAGATTCACACTTAAACACCGTAAACAACCATTAACATCAAAGAGATCCTTTAAAACACATACATTCTCGTAAAAAGTCATTTTTAACGGTGGAAGACATAGTTTTGCTGCGAAACATCATTTTAATACATATATCAGCCCCAAACTAGTAGAATATAAGTAAAAGAGGGGATCTAGAACTCACCTTAAACAGCTTTCGAGCAGAACACAACAAACCCGAGAGTAAACCTGGAGTTCTAACCCGTAAACACACATAAACATATAGACTTAACACATAGAAACACATAGGAAGCTGTCTAGAAGCTTAACCCGATCAAATCTGAGAAAAAACACCATTAAATCTTACCTTTTGGGAGAATTCTTCTACTTTCTCACTCTAGAACCGGTGGGAGTCCTTTTTCTCTCTCTAAAGACGTAGGTTGAGTGCATGGGAGAGAAAGTATGGGCGGCATATCTTCTTTTAAACCCCACTATAGGCCGGTTTGGCCCTTGTACACTTTTAACCCTTGCTTTTTAATATAATATCTAATTTGATCCCTTTACTTTTATTTCTTTTCTTTTTGAAGTTTTTGGGTGTTACATATCATGAGTCTCTCTTCTCCACCCCTGCTCAAGGAGAGATGAGTACTCCTGAATCTCTCATATCTAGCCCATATCATCCAACCACAATTGAGGTGGACCTCCCTGAACCTGTTTAGGAGGCTCATATGGAAGAGGCTCTCACTTTTTCAAGTGATTACGTTATTAAGACCTCAATCATGGCAACCCAGCCCATTGACACTTCTTTTGAAGCTATCAGTGTGCAAGGAAAATCTAGCAGCCAAGAAACTTAAGCTGGTGCTGAGGAACAGAGCTTGGTCCTATTCTCTCATCCCTGTATAATTCTTCTGATGAAGATGAGGGGAGCCTACAACTAAAGGTGCAAAAGTTGTCAAAAACATGCACCTATTTAGTTTCTAAGGTTAGTCACCTAGAATTTCAGGTGGCTATCTTACAAAACAGGCCAGTGACCAGCAACTTGAGATCACCGATCTCAAAGGCAAGTTAGCTGAGAGACCTGTAAGGCAAACTCAACCAGGTCCATAAGAACCTGTGGATGTGGTGGACCTAACCCTTAGCTCCCCTATGCAAAAGGTGATGCTACCAAAAAGAGGGAGAAAGTCCTACCTACAATCACAGAACCTGGGAGTTCTGCCAGAGTATGGACATAGAGGATTCACCACCCTCACTTGCAGTTGTCCATACTCAACAACCTCCTCAAGCTCAAATTGATATGGGTTCACTAATTCAAAGCCTGTTTGGGGAGGGTATACCAAGGGCAATATCTACCCTATCCTATCTTACTGAAAATCAAATTGTGGGATGGAGGTATGATGCTGATTGGAGAGCCCTGGTAATCTTTAGGACTCAGGGACAGCAAGAAGTCTTCAACATTCACAACCTGAGATACTATGAAAGCTTTTCTCTAGTTGACATGCCTCTTGCCAACCCAAGTCAATCCAGGCAAGATGTAAGGTTAGCTGAAAGAATTCAAGGAAGGGTGCTTGAAGAGTTCAAGAATAGATCTAAACTATATAGATAGAGGGTAGCAAGCAATACTGTTGGTCAACTGAATGCTGAGGTGGACCCTAAGCTAAGGGGAAACCTTGGCTGAAGGCCTAGTAGTTGAGCCTGTGAACCTTGAGACAAGAACTACTTCATCACCTATTACCCTCAGTGAGGCACCAGCTAGTGAAGGTGTCTCGCTACCTTTCTCTACCCAGAGCTCAAGTGCAACACCAAGCAATGAAGACCAAAGCTCTCTCCACCCTGAGTCACACAGGCCAGTGACTGACAAAGTGAAAGGAAAATGAGCTCTGAGGAGATTGAGGAGGAGAAGAGAGAGAGAGAGAGAGAGGAAGAGGAAGGCAAGGGAAGAGAGTTCAAGTGGGACCCCTGGCTTTATGGAAGCTTCTGTCAAGGCTGCCCCCAGGCCAAGCACTCAAGAAGATGAGTTAAGGGCAGCCAAGCTAAACTATCTGGGGTCTAGGAACTATAATGTTGATGAACTCATCTGTCTCCCCTTAGATGAACTGAATAAACTGGCTGGCATGGAAGTGTCAAAGGAGAGGAGGGAAGCTAAGAAGAAAGGAGAAGAAAAAGACTCTACAAAGCTCCTACCCTTTACCTAATTCAAGAAAGTCCTGAGGCAGAGGTTGTGGCCACTGAGCAACAAACTCAGGTAGGTAGGGAACAAGACAGGCAAAACATGATTACCTACTTGAGTGCCACATGCATCTATCAGACAGCAGACCTACTTCCCTTGTCCTATGAATACATCAAATTTGAATTCCTCAAGAAGCTTGAGCAAGAAGTGCTAAAAGAGCAAAAAGCTACTAAGAGGAAGATGAGGGAAGAGGCTGCAAAATCAAGAGCTACCATTAGAAGAAGTCTGCTGATAGACAAAAGATGGTGAGCTTCTTGAAGCTATATGGATTCTTCGAAAGGAGACTTGGTCCAATGTCTCTATCTACCATGGATGAGAACATTAGAGTGATCAAGCAAAAGATCAAAAGGGGTGAGCTGGTTGACTTACACTCTCCACCAAGTCAGGCTACACCTGAAGCTGAGGTCAAGGTTGAACCACAAGAGACAACACAACTTGGACCTAGTGCTGCATTACAGCCAGCTTCATCTTCTTGCTACAGCGGGGTCCTGATCCCTCTCCTTCTGAATCTATAAAGTAAAAGGACCCAACTGAGAAGGATACATAAGAACCATTTGGTACTCAAGGCCAACCTTCTCAGTTAAAGTATAAAAAGAGGAAGAGGATGCCCATCAGAAGGGACAAGAAGAAAGAAGTTCAAGGCATCCACCTCTGCATCTCAGGATGGGTCAGAACATTCTGAGGGTGATCAAGAAGAGGCTGCTCATCCAACTCCTATTCAAGTAGAGCCTCTTGCTGCTGAGAGACCCATCGTGTCTTTTATGTTTGCCACTAACCCAGACAGATGGTATGTCACTAGAGATCAAGGGGGTCAAGACATGTACTTCTGGCAAAACATACTTGACCTCCCTCTATATGAACTCTATGACATGAGGAGATATTTTGAGAGTCTGAGGAATCCTAACCAAATGATGATGAAGGGAATAGTCATGATTTTGATGAGGACTATCAACAAATGAAGATCAAGCTTCCAAGCTCTCCTTCAGTTTTGGTAGCATCAGCTTAGAGGGAGTTTGTAAGGATCACACTTAGAGGCTGATACAACCAAAGATCTCTCAGCATGCACATGTGAAGTACAAGAAAGTTACTTTGGAAGATTTGATATAACTCAGTAAATAATACTAAGTATCAAATCTTCCGAAACTAAAAGACCAAATCTTCCGAAGCCAAATATGAAGTCTTTCGAAGCTTCAAAGACAAAGTCATCCAAAGCTTAAGACCGATTTCTTCCAAAGACAGAGAAGACATGCTTTTTCTGAATCACCTTTTGAAAAAAGCTAAACCATTTTTCGCTGCAATCTCTAAAGACTCATCAACTTATATGAGTTGGGGAAAAGTCCTTACTTTTATTAAACTGTAGATTAAGGTCTTTTGTCTGTAACTTTATACTCTTGTACTTTTATTCTTTTTGTAATATATTAGGATGTGAGCTATGACATGTCATAGTCACTAGTCAAAAGGCAATCTGCCTTTTAACTCTACATTGACCTTGTTGTCTAGATTAGTGTTTCTAGCTGACCTTCAAAGTATGGCCGGCTATAGGATGTAGTATAAAGTGTCTCAAGTAATTGTATCTTAATATGCTTTGTAACACTTGTAAGAATTAAGAGCAATATACAGCATTTTTGAAAAACATATTATCTTGTTCTTGTTCTTTACTAGTGTTCTTTGTTTCATCATAAAACCGGTTCTCTATTTGATCTGTTTAGTGTTCTAACACTCTCCAAATAGTATGAAACTATTGTATTGATATCTCTTCAATGGTCCTGCAGTAACAAAAAACAATATTATTATTTTCAAACTCTTGATTGAAGAAATTACTATTCACGCATTCTAAATAACAATTTGCAACACATATTTTTATGTAATAATAAAGAGTAATGTTGAAAGGTGTAACTTTCTTTATACCTATAGCAATAAATATGTCGTAATATTCAATATTTAAAAAAATCATGTTGTGGTAAAGAATCAACATTTAAATTAATTACGTGTTACTTATTTAATCATTATTATTCATTGTTATTATATTTTAAAATTCAATTCAAATCTTATTATCTTAGTACTTGTAATTATGTGTTCATAGTTAGATAAACTAGATGTTAATATAATTATTAATTTATACAACCACGACAACATCTATTGGTTTGAAAAACTCATCCCACATGATTATTCTAGTGGTGATTAAACCAGATTCTAGCACATTTATAAGGCTTTGTCTGCGGACCGAATTAATTTAATCAATAGATTTGATTGTGTTTGGTTTGTCTTTTATATTACACTATTGAATTTATAAGTCTTCAACTTGCTATGTGAATTGAATTGTTTTAACCATTTTTATCAATCTATATATGTATGCAAAACTTGGGTTTACTTAACGGCAAATCCATTAGCTAACTTGTACTTTTTCATATGATTTCAGAAAATGCAACTAAGTGGACTTCTATATGCTCATTTAGGACTTGATTTAGAATAATTAAAAAGACAATTTGTTATGTTTATTTGAGTTATTATTGATTATAATAAATGTTTTGATTAGTGTTTATCAATGATAATTTACAGTTAATATTATTCCAACATATTTAATGTCATGTGCTATGAAAAACGATTCACCTTCATCCGCCATAATGAAACCACCATTGGTTGGGGTGTGATAATATAATGATCTTCGAGATGTGAGGGTTAAGATTGTTCACAGCCACATAACACTACCATAAATTGTAAATATAAAAATTCATAAATTGAAATAAATATTACAACCAAATGTCTCAACAAAAGAAAAAAAAATAAACAAAGTTCAACTTTCAAGTTTCAAGATATTTTATTTATTTTTCCTAGGTCCAAATCCTAGGTGTAAGCATGCTTCAAAAGATAATCATCAACCTTGTGCATTTCCTGAAACATGTTAAAAATAAAGGGTCAACTTTAAAAGTTGGTGAGTTTCCATGGGTTAAGCATACATATATATATATATATATATAAAAGTTTACAAGTAGCAATTCATGTCAATGGTTACGAATAAAGCAAGTTTATAGATAACATATAGCTACAATCAAACCTTGACCAAGAATATCATTTACAAGTTTAACGATTAGCTAAGTGTACTTGGTACCCATGATTAACAAGCATACGTCATCAGGAGCCGGCAATAACCTCGGCTTTAGCACCAAATAGGCTTGTCAGACCCATAGATCTATGACGTCGCCAGGCTAGCAATAGTTAATGATTGTCAACATATAATGTCCATCATATAAGACTCACAATATTACAGATAACCATGACAAAAAGTAAAGATGAATTACATGTGCATTTACAAGTACCAAGATGTTTACAAGTGCAAGTTTATAAAGTTAACATGTTCACCCCAAAAGGTGTGAAATAAAGTAAAAGATGGGCATGAAAACTCACATGATATAAGTTGGTGTTAAAGGTAATAACAAGTAATTAAGTGGTGCTCCAACGATTCCTTTTACAAGATACCTAAACGTATATATTCCAAGATTAAGTCTAAAGATAAGTTTAACGATTCATACGTGAACTAGGGTTTCAAGTGGAGTTTGGGGCTTTTGACAAATAATTAAATTTAACAAATGGATTCACTTATATTTTGGTTTAAATAATAGAGAAGTATACTATTTGAGTATTTTAATAAAAGGAAATCATTTATTAATAAAGTTTAAATATAAAGTTTAAATGATTTTTTTTTATAATCATTTGATGTAAACATGATTTAAATAATAATTAAAAGTAACGTATGAACCAATAATAATTTATTAAATTAAACCATCATTTAAAGTCCATTTTACAAGAAATAAACTAAAAATGACATTTGTTATATTGTTTTATTAAAAAGGGTATATAAATATTTAAATTTGAAAAATTTGTAGAAAATAATTTGGTGACTTTAAAAATAATTAAAGTTTACAAAAATGATTTTTATAATTACTAAAATATTTCTGTATTTAAATTTGTTAAGAAAAGGCTTTTAAAAAAAATAATGTGGGTGCCCGGGTTCGAACCCGGGACCTCACAATTGTGGGGAGTTGTGTTTACCGTTAGGCTGGGTAGCCTATGCCTGCTAAAAGCCGGCTTCCTTATTTTATAAACACAATCGCTGGAGAAAACCCCCAAATCGCATAAACCCTAGAACCAACTTTGATCAAATTGAACATCCATTCGTTTAAGATAATGAAATCAACGTTGGGGCTTTTAATCCCCAAGTGATTTCGAGTGTATCTGCGTATCCAATTACCTGGGTGGAAGTTTAAATCGATGAGAACGAGATGAAGAACAATCGCGACTGTGGTGAATCCGATTGAAGTGCAATTGGCGATGATAATCGAATTAAATTCGTGTGAAGTTTCAGGGAATGTTCACGACCCTAAGCCCTTTGTCAATTTTAGATTAAGTTGCTCGGAAGGTGGGTTTTGATTGGGTTGCAGGTTCGCGATGAAGAAGGAATCGAATGAGACGATTTCGTGTGTTTCAGATAGAATTATGTTTATTGAAAGTTTAGGAATAGTTTAACGATCAATTTTGGTGCAATTAATTAGATTATTATTAGGTTTCAATGATCAAACAGTTCTATGATTAAAGCTTCGGTTATTCAAACCGATTGTGTTCGTAACCGGCGTTTAAACGTAATTAAAATGTGTGTTTAAGTTCGAAACATGTTCACGAATCGATTTGGAACGGTTTGGGATCAAGATTCGAAGGGTTTCGATGGTTTTGGGGTCTCGCCGGAGTTGGCCGGAGCCCTCGCCGGAATCACGGGGTTGGGGGGGGGGGGGAAATCTGGTTTGGGTTTATGAATTTTACACAATTGGTCCCTGTAGTTTTAATTCTTGTTATTTTAAATACAACTTTATTTTTAAAGTTTCTAAATTGACAATAAAGCCCCCTGAACTTAATTAAACTTTAAGTTTTAACTATTTTATAACTTATTAATTATTTAACTTTTATAACTTATGATTTCTATTATTATTATTATTTTTATCTTATTTTAACTATTATTATTATGTTTATTATATTAAAAACAAATTATTAACTCTTAAATTAATGAATTAATGCACAATAAAAGAAACATTCATAAACAACCCATATAGTTTCTTAAATGACATAAATGGTTCTTACAAGAACATAACAGGGTTAACTATTAATTAACGAAAACACGAAAGGTTACAGTCTCCCCAACTTTTAAGAATTTCGTCCCGAAATTAAGAATGAACTAAACGAACAAATACGGGTATTTCATCTTCATATGCTCCTCACGCTCCAAGTAAACTCAGGTCCACGCTTATTTTCCCAACGAACCTTGACGATTGGGGTAGTAGTGGTCCTAGTCTTCTTCATAATGCGGTCCATGACTTCAATGGGTTTCTCAACAAAATGTAATGACTCGTTGATCTGGATGTCATCTAATGGGACATACAGACTTTCATCAGCCAAACATTTTCTCAAATTTGAGACATGGAAAACAGGATGAACCCCGCTAAGATCGGAAGGTAGTTCCAGTTTATAAGCCACTTTCCTAATCCTTTTCAGGATCTTGAAAGGTCCTACAAATAGTGGAGCTAATTTACCCTTCTTCCCAAAGCGAACGACTCCCTTCCATGGTGAGACTTTAAGAAGAACCATATCCCCAACTTGGAATTCCAACGGCTTGCGTCGTTTATCGGCATAACTTTTTTGTCGACTTCTAGCCACTTCAAGGTTCTTGCGAATCATGGAAACTTTATCGGTTGTTTCTTGTATGAGCTCAGGACCAGTGATGAAATTTTCACCAATGTCAGTCCAGCGAATCGGGGAACGACATTTACGACCATAAAGCGCTTCAAAAGGTGCCATTTTGATACTCGAGTGGTAACTATTATTATACGAAAATTCCGCGAGAGGTAAATGCGTATCCAGTCACCACCAAAGTCAAGGACACAAAGACGTAGCAAATCCTCTAGGGTTTGAATGGTTCGCTCGGTTTGACCGTCCGTTTGAGGATGGTAAGCCGTGCTTAAATCCAGTTGAGTACCCAAAAGTTCTTGCATAGATGACCAAAAGTGCGAAGTGAAACGAGCGTCTCGGTCGGATATGATATGCAAAGGTACGCCATGATGACTCACAATCTCATCAATGTATATACGAGCTAGCCTTGACGTTTTGTAAGTGTCACGTATGGGTATGAAATGTGCCGACTTGGTCAATCGGTCAACGATCACCCATATGCTATCATGACCACGAGAGGTGCGAGGTAGTTTGGTTATGAAGTCCATGGATATGTGTTCCCATTTCCACATGGGAATCTCGGATTGTTCAAGCAATCCACTAGGACGTTGATGTTCAGCTTTAACCTTCGTACACGTAAGACACTTAGCTACGTAAGTTGCTATGTCTTTCTTCATTCAGGCCACCAGTATTGACCACGCAAATCCATATACATCTTATCGGAACCAGGATGAATTGAGTAACGAGTTTGATGAGCTTCATTCATGATAAAGGTACGAAGATTATCACGGTTTGGAACCCAAATTCAATTCAAGAAATACATCAACCCATTGGCTTTCGTTTCTAGTTGAGCTCGAAGGTTGTACTCCAATTCCTCTCCCATTTTTCCTCCTTCTTGAACCGCTTGTTGAGCCTCCATGATACAAGTCTCGATGTCATTCTCAATCTTCAAATTTTGCAGCAGCACCGTAGTCTCGTTAACATCCAGATGAATCTCAGTATCAAATTCTCCCAAGGTATCAAACCATTGTCGTCGATCGCGAATTTCTTGAAACGAGACCATCTTATTATGAATCTTACGACTTAGTGCATCGGCTACGACATTTGCCTTTCCATGGTGGTAACGAATGTCACAATCATAATCACTAATCAACTCAACCCAACGTCGTTGTCTCATGTTGAGATCCTTTTGATTGAAGACGTGTTGTAGGCTTTTGTGATCGGTGTAGACTATACATTGCGTCCCATAAAGGTAATGCCTCCAAATCTTTAAGGCAAAAACCACAGCACCAAGTTCAAGATCATATGTCGTATAATTCACCTCATGGACCTTCAATTGTCTCGATGCATATGCTATGACCTTTCCTCGTTGCATGAGAACACAACCAAGGCCTTGTTTAGATGCATCACAATATACGGTGAAATCATCGTTTCCATCGGGAAGGGTCAAGATAGGAGCATTACACAACTTGTGCTTTAAGGATTCAAAGGCTTCCTCTTGTTCAGACCCCCATTCGAATGGTTTATTCTTTTGGGTCAAGGAAGTAAGCGGTTTCATGATTCGAGAGAAGTTGGCAATGAAACGTCAATAATACCCAGCAAGACCAAGGAAAGAACGAACCTCGGTTGGAGTTGTGGGAACACACCAATTTTTCACAGCTTCCACCTTTGCAGGGTCAACGTGAATTCCTTGACTATTCACCACGTGTCCCAGAAATTGGACCTCCTCAAGCCAAAATTCGCACTTTGAGAACTTTGCGTATAGTTGTTCATTCTTCAATAGCTCAAGAACTTGTCGCAGGTGATGTTCGTGATCGGTTTTGGACTTGGAGTAGATAAGTATGTCGTCAATAAAGACAATCACGAACTTGTCTAGATACGGCTTGCATACTCGATTCATGAGATCCATAAAGACAGCAGGAGCATTCGTTAAACCAAAGGGCATAACCATGAACTCATAGTGTCCATATCGGGTACGAAACGCAGTTTTTGGGATATCATCATCATGAACTCGTAATTGATGATAGCCAGAACGTAAGTCAATCTTTGAGAAAATAGCAGCTCCTTGAAGTTGGTCAAAAAGATCATCGATGCGAGGAAGAGGGTAGCGGTTCTTGATGGTAAGTTTGTTAAGCTCACGATAATCGATGCACATACGAAATGATCCATCTTTCTTCTTCACGAACAGAACAGGTGCACCCCAAGGCGATGAGCTAGGACGGATAAAGCCCTTGTCGGACAGTTCTTGAAGTTGACTAGTCAGCTCTTGCATTTCTGATGGTGCAAGTCGATATGGTGATTTAGCCACAGGGTTCGCTCCCGGAATTAAATCGATCTTAAACTCGACTTCACGCACGGGAGGTAAACCGCTAAGGTCATCGGGAAACACTTCAGGAAAGTCTCGTACAATCGGACATCCTTAAGATCATTCCCTTTGACTTTCGTGTTGACCACGTAAGCCAAGAAAGCCATGTAATTCTTGCTTAGACATTTTCGGGCTTGAGTACACGACATGAGTTTGAGTCTTTTGGAGGATTTTTCACCGAACACTTTCAATGTATCCCCCGAATGTAAAGGAATTCGAATGCACTTCTCGAAACAAATAATTTTCGCATGATGTTTGGCTAGCCAATCCATGCCAATGATAACGTCAAAGCTTCCAAGTTTCATAGGAATAAGATCGATAAAGAAATCATGCTCGTTTAGGCTCAAAACGCAATCACGAATAATAACATCAACAGTGATGGGTTCTCCATCGGCGACTTCGACAGTAAGCGGTCTTTCTAATTTCGTATGTGGCTTAGCAAGTATAGGCTTAAATTCTAACGAGACAAAACTCTTATCGGCTCCAGAGTCAAACAGAACGTAGGCATAAGAATTATTAATAAGAAACATACCTGTTCAGTTTTAAAGACGTTTAACGATACAGGTAAAGCAACAAAAGAACTTGGATCATAAAGTTGGGGTTGGATTTGACATACCGTTCACCACATCGTTGTTTGCTTGTGCTTGGTTTGCATTGATGTTGAAGGCACGTCCTCGGGCTTGTGGTACGTTACCCGTAAGACGAGGGCATTGTGGGCGAAAATGACCAGGTTCCCAACAGTTGTAGCAAGCACGATTAGCAACTAACGCAGCATTGTTTGGTGCACGGTGACAAGTAGCCACCAAGTGTCCATACTTACCGCACAGTGTACAGATACGGCACGGGGTATTACCCGCATGATGATACTTACAGACATTGCACAATGGTAGAGGACCAGCATAGGCTCTAGCAGCAGGTGCTGTGTAACAGGAGCGGGTTGTCTTTGAGGTACCTTGGGTGTAGCCACCGCGAAATTACGCGCCTGTGTGATCTTGCGTTTCTTGTTGTTGTAAGACGGTTCATTCTTACTCTCCTTAGCTGCTTCAGGGACCGCCTTTTCAGTCTTTTTAGCCCCTTTGACAGACAAGGTGCCCGCTCGAATATGGTTTTCAGTAAGTTGAGCGGTGATGGTAATGGCATCTTCCAAAGTTGTGGGTCTACTTCCCACCACGACATCTTGGATTTGAGGTGGCACCCCCTTGATGAACTTCTCAATGTTCCTAGGAACAGTGTCAACCATGAGAGGCAACAGGATGCTCAACTCGTGATGCCTAGTTGAATAGGCCAAATGATCTCCACCATCTTGCTTGAGATTCCAAAACTCCTCCTCCAGCTTTTGCAGCTCACTTCTCGGGCAGAATTTTTGGATGGCAATGTTCTTGAATTCTTCCCAAGTTAGTGCCAACACACATCAGCACCACGATTCCTCTTCTCACTATTCCACCACGTAAGTGCTCTTTGTTGAAGAACACTTGTGGCATAACGGACTTTGAGTGCCTCGGGACACTCACAGTTGATGAAGGTGTTCTCCATGCTTTCAAACCACTCGAGAAGTCCAGTGGCTCCTTCCTTCCCACTAAAGCTAGTGGGTTTGCACGAGTTGAAGTGCTTAAACGTGCAGGTTTGGTTGTTTCTTCCTTGATTTGCACTATTCTCTCCTTGCCCATTGCCATTAGTGTTGTTACTAGCGTTGGTCATCAAGGTGCTACTCAGTTCGGCAACCATGGTCGGAATGACTGCAGCCATTTGACGGGCAATCATGGCGGCTAATTTGCGGTCGGAGCTACCACGCTTTCCATGATG
The DNA here is from genome assembly GCA_025506505.1 of Flaveria sonorensis. Lineage (NCBI taxonomy): Eukaryota > Viridiplantae > Streptophyta > Magnoliopsida > Asterales > Asteraceae > Flaveria > Flaveria sonorensis. Next base: position 236,561 of record CM046439.1, on the reverse strand, counting down.
ACGAGACATGCTGGATACAAAATAAGTTAGTCACAGAAATTTGGAGGTAGAAAAATAATAAATCAAACAAAGATTTTTCAAGACTTGCAAAACACACAAGGAATGATTCCATTTGGTACGCATTACCATTTGGAAACGTTGACACGTCAAGGTGAGTTAACTCCAATTGCCTTAGAAACTTGTGTATATTGACCATAGTTTATCACTCATCCCAGAAATCCCCAGGTAAGCATAACTAGTCCCACGGGATTTATGCGAAATGCTTACCTTAGCCCGAAGGCTTTTTGCCAGGAAATCCAGAATACAGGTGTCTATGTGTCACACAATATTTTTTAGGTTCATGGAATTAAAACCTTGATGAGATTTTCATAGATTAGACATAAAGTCTAAAGATTTGAACCTTTTGATATAAAGCTTACGTTCCCACGTGTCGTCGAGAATAAGTTTAAGATATTTCATCGTCGAGAGAATAAAGGATTAAGAATAAGTTTTAGAGGAGACAAGGCAACCAAGTTTCTCAATTATAAGGCAATCCTAACTAAAGGCATCAAGTTGCACATTAAGAGGCCCTCCTTAACAAGTAGCATTATGTAGCATGCAACAAAATATATTACAAGATCATAAAGATTTTTCTTATGAGGTTCATGCATCAACTATAGTCTAGGTCACCATTTCTAATAACCTAAATCCCTATAGTTTGGGCTCTGATACCAATCTGTCATACCCCAACCTTAACGGCGGAAACGTCGAGATGTGAGGGTTAAGATTGTTCACAGCCACATAACACTACCATAAATTGTAAATATAAAAATTCATAAGTTGAAATAAACATTACAACCAAATGTCTCAACAAAAGAAAAAAAAATAAACAAAGTTCAACTTTCAAGTTTCAAGATATTTTATTTATTTTTCCTAGGTCCAAATCCTAGGTGTAAGCATGCTTCAAAAGATAATCATCAACCTTGTGCATTTCTTGAAACATGTTAAAAATAAAGGGTCAACTTTAAAAGTTGGTGAGTTTCCATGGGTTAAGCATACATATATATATATATATATATATACATATATATATATATATATATATATATATATATATATATATATATATATATATATATATATAAGTTTACAAGTAGCAATTCATGTCAATGGTTACGAATAAAGCAAGTTTATAGATAACATATAGCTACAATCAAACCTTGACCAAGAATATCATTTACAAGTTTAACGATTAGCTAAGTGTACTTGGTTCCCATGATGAACAAGCATACGTCATCAAGAGCCGGCAATAACCTCGGCTTTAGCACCAAATAGGCTTGTCAGGCCCATAGATCTATGACGTCGCCAGGCTAGCAATAGTTAATGATTGTCAACATATAATGTCCATCATATAAGACTCATAATATTACAGATAACCATGACAAAAAGTAAAGATGAATTGCATGTGTATTTACAAGTACCAAGATGTTTACAAGTGCAAGTTTATAAAGTTAACATGTTTCACCCCAAAAGGTGTGAAATAAAGTAAAAGAGGGGCATGAAAACTCACATGATATAAGTTGGTGTTAAAGGTAATAACAAGTAATTAAGTGGTGCTCCAACGATTCCTTTTACAAGATACCTAAACGTATATATTCCAAGATTAAGTCTAAAGATAAGTTTAACGATTCATACGTGAACTAGGGTTTCAAGTAGAGTTTGGGGCTTTTGACAAATAATTAAATTTAACAAATGGATTTACTTATATTTTAGTTTAAATAATAGAGAAGTATACTATTTGAGTATTTTAATGAAAGGAAATCATTTATTAATAAAGTTTAAATATAAAGTTTAAATGATTTTTTTTTAATCATTTGATGTAAACATGATTTAAACAATAATTAAAAGTAACGTATGAACCAATAATAATTTATTAAATTAAACCATCATTTAAAGTCCATTTTACAAGAAATAAACTAAAAATGACATTTGTTATATTGTTTTATTAAAAAGGGTATATAAATATTTAAATTTGAAAAATTTGCAGAAAATAATTTGGTGACTTTAAAAATAATTAAAGTTTACAAAAATGATTTTTATAATTACTAAAATATTTCTGTATTTAAATTTGTTAAGAAAAGGCTTTTAAAAAAATAATGTGAGTGCCCGGGTTCGAACCCGGGACCTTACAATTGTGGGGAGTTGTGTTTACTGTTAGGCTGGGTCATCATATGTGTTATTGTATAATCACTACTATTTTTAGGGGTTTGGGTCTTGTATTTTATAAATAGATAATAGCCTCCATCGTTCGGAGTGTGCGAGTATGAACTTATGTGTATGTCTTCTTCATGGAGTCTGGAATTATAGTACCTCATGATTCATCATCTAAGAGGTTTATTAAAGAGCACGGGAGGGGTGTAAAATGGAATCAATGATGATGAATTTATGATTCATATTAAGATCTTTCTTATTATCTTTATTCATATTTTTATAATCTTAGATCTATATTTATTATTATTGTTCATTTGATCATCATCACTTTCACTAATCTTCTACACTTTACTGTTTAGATCTAATTAATTTAACGAATCATTGGGCGCATATGTTATATTGTCCAATTAGTAAAGCTTGGTTTTAAATGGTATGTTGTACGCTCAATCCATGACGTTGTAACCTTATAGATTCATGTGTTTTAGTGATTGAGTTTGCAAGTTAATTCGTATAGAATTCAAATTTGCACGACAATCAGGGTTGGTGTTTTAGTTTTCATGAGACTAGATCTAACAACCAAGTTGTTACCACTTGGTGTTTTTATTTTGACTGATGTACAACTGATTGGAAAAGATATAATTTTTAAACACCCTATGGTCGTGTTTGTTTGAATATTTAGTTTGCAACTAGACTACTGGTGGGCGATCTAGTGTTTGACTTTGATCAGTCCATATGTTTTTCTTTTGCGTATTTTTGAAATAGTTTTAAACCTATGCATGAATCCTAAAAGCTTGCGGTCTATAACATTGTGGAGGTCCAGTTGCGAGTGCCACATGTGAGGACAAGGCTGGGAAGAGGTTACAAACCGTAACCTTGAGAACCTTACAGTCCGTGACACTAAGGCGGTTGAGATTTGATCGACATCAAAGATTACGGACTGTAACCTTCTGGTCTTACGGTTCGTAAGATTGTCAAATGAGTCCTATCAATAGAAGGCTCATTTGCTTAAGATATTCTGTTTGCAGAACTTGATACGTGTTTTAAATGCTTCGTTGAGTGTTGAAACCCGACCAAGTTAGTTATTCTATTAGAAAATCTGCATAGCAAGAGACTAGTGGATAGTCAGGTAAGGATTCTTCCTTAGAATTTGGTTAAGGGGTCGGGTTAGAACTTATAAGGTATACAAGTTAATTATTCGAGAGATACAGGTAATGGACTCAATGTATATGTAGGTGAGATATTTATAAGGTATGAGTGAAATACCATTAAAAATAAGGGCGAGTCACCTAATAAAGTAAAAAATCTATGGGAATGAGTTAATATTCGACTGATATAGAATATGATAAAGTTAATAGGATACATGATCATAGAAAAGGATAAGGCTAGATGAGGCTTAAATGAACATACACTTTAAGTGAGTGTTACATACCCTCTGAAAGTGTATATGAGTTATGTGAAATGTGTGTATGCGACAGGAATTGAGAAATGAAGAAAAAATGTGAATACATGTGATGTTGTAATAGTATGTTATAACTTACAAGTAATTGAATGATTGTTTATATGAAAGGTATGATGGGGGGTTTTCTTGTTTAATACAAGATCGCATGTGAGATTTGCGATCATTTGGGTGTTGGATTTAGATAAGACTTCCGTGATCCAACATTGGACCACATATGACTTTGATGGTCAGTAGTAATATTGGGCTCAAATGAGACCCTATACAGGACTATGTGTTTGGGTAAAGTACTAAGCTCAGATAAGAGTTTTTTGGTCTAATGTTGAATTATACAAGTTAATTCAGTGCATATCATTATCAGGTTGTATGATATGAAGATTGTAATGTACACTCACTTAGCGAGAGCTAATTTGTGATATGCATATACTATTAGGTGATGTGTCCAAATTGGAGGACTGGTGAAGTTCAAGTCTTGAGTGTGAAGGATCAAACGTAAGAGGATGTTAGATATTGTAATTAGATCTTTGTAACTCTTTTTACAATATATAATAAAAGAAATGTTTTAAAAGATCCTATTTTTGGGCATGTGACTCTATTAAGTTTTTTATTTATTAAAACCCTAAATGAAAACAAGGGCGTTACAGATCTCAAGGTGAGGAACTCCATTTCTAGGGTTTGTTTGGAGTCTTTATCAAAGGTAAGTTCTAGATCCTCACAATGTTAAACTGTTTTGGGGCTAGTATGCATTCATGGTAGTGTTTGGATAAGGTTTGATAGCTTTTAAACGTTAAAGTTTAGATTTATATGGTAAATATCTAGGGTATGACAGTCTTACGCATAAATATTCTTTTATGATGATAGTACTTGTTAAACCCTAAAAAATAGCTAGTCACTTGATCCGTTATATTGTATTATAATAATGATATTAAAGTTGTTAAAGCAATCAAATGTAGGTTCTAGGTGCTAAGTCCTTTCGCACCTTCACAACTGACAATATAACCTCTGTAACTAATGGTATATTCTTCATAACTAATAGTTGTTGATGAATGATCGATTGTAGCACCTCCTTGTATCTAAGAGTTAATAGCTTATGAATGGCATTGTGTTAACTGATAATATAACTTTCACAACTGAAAGTTGCCAATGAATGACAAAATGTGACACCTCTATAACTGATATTATAGCATTCACAACCGAAAGTTGTCGTTAAATGATAAAGTGTAACACCTACACAACTGATCATAACCTTTGTATTTCTCCTACTTGAAAACAAATTAATCTATAGTTAATGAATACGAGCTGAGATACAACCTTCGTAAGTAAGCTATAATCTCTACATCTCCAAGGGGCTCAACCCGCAAGCTCCCTTAAAAAGGTATACGGGCTAATGAGTTGGCCTCTATTATTCTTTTCGCATTATAAAAAATAAGTTGAATAAAAAGATTGAATAACTTAGGGAGGAGGGGCACCCTCGGGTACCGGCTCGGGTAGGCGGGTACCCGCTCGGGTACACCGACGCCACCCTTGCGGGTACCCTGGCGGGTAGTGGGTTTCGGGTTGTAGTAGCCGAGGGTTGCCAAGAAAATAACGGCTTTATAGCCGTTATTTTCGACCATTATTTTCAACAAAAAAAATTTACCCTATAAATACTCACACATATACACACTATTATCTACACAAACACACATATATTTACACAAATACAAACACAAAATATTGCCATGGATCTCCGAAGTAGCAAAAAATCCCGAGGTGGTGGTTCGAGTTCTCGAGGTGGTGGTTCGAGTATGAGAGGTTATACACCGCAACCTTATATACCACAACCATCACCACCATATTATTGTATTTGTATTTGTATTTTTTATTATTTGAATTATTGTAATTTTTATTTTTTTAATAAAAGTTAATTTTCTTTTGAATTATTTTAATATTATAATAAAAGTTCCAGGGTAGTTCAGGGTTGTATTTCTGGCTTTTAGGGTATTTCAGGGTAGTTCAGGGTACTTGTGATGTGTTAGTGTGTGATTGGGATTTCAAGGTAGTCCAGGGTACACTAGGGTAGTGCCCCGTCCTCCCTTTTTAGAAGTTAATCCTAATTGTGATCATATGTGAAAGTTTAGGGGGGAGAATCATCAAGAGTCTAAAGATAGGTTTGTTTTATTTAGTAAGTTTTAATTAGCTTTATTTATGGTATTAGTGTTTATGTTTTTGGCTATGAATGGGCTGTCATTCCAGCAGTGTTTGAGTGGAGTTTTTATTAGTAATTAAGGTTAGGATTAGTATAAAATAGGGTCATGTCTAAGAGGTTTTTGAGCAGTTTTTATTCAATAAAAAGAAAAGAGTCGTGGGTGTGTTTTCCCACAAAAATCACTGTCGTCTTTGTGTTTCTGTGACCAATTGGCTAACAATTGGTATCAGAGCAATAAAGATCAAGGGCTGTTGAAGACAAAACCGACCACCATCAAACCAATAATGAACCTGTGATTGGTTCAAATATTGGTAAAAAAGCTGCTGCGAGGTTCTAATAAAAGGGCTGTTTGGGTAGCAATCAAACAGGAGAGTGCAGACTAGACTTGTAAAGTTTCTGCTCTATTTCTGTTGAAGGATCAAAGGATTGTGAGAGCCGGTTGCGAGAAGCAATCAAAACAGGGTGAAGATAAGTGACTGATCTGTGACATATCGATTGAAGACAGGTTGTGTGATGCAACTGCAGTAGAAGAAGACCTGTGTGATGCAGGTTACAAAGGTGTGATACCGATGTGGAGAAGAAGTTGTTTATTCGTGAAAGATTGAACCAACTTTGCTGTGAAAACGGGTTCGAGAAGAATTGATCCGTGATTGATCAGTGTGGAAAAGCGGGTGATCCGTGTGAAGAAGCGAAAAACTGATTTGTGTGAAACAGATTGTTTTCTGTGTATCTGTGTGAAACATATTGATTTTTACTGCTGAAGTTTGAGTGAAAAAAAAAGAGGAGGGAGGATTTTGCTACATATGTGGGAACTGTTTGTGTTTGCGCTGAAAGATGGTACCTACCCGTGAGTCAAGCAACGTGTCTCTACAATGCCCGAAACTAACCACTACTAATTACACTGCATGGTCTATTATGATGGAGACCATCCTAGCAGCACATGATTTGCAATAAGCCATTGATCCTATGACAAGTGGTGCAATAGAAGAAAGAAAGAAGAACATGGTAAAGGCGATGATATTTCAGTCGATTCCCGAAGATGTTTTGCTTCAAGTTGCAAAGCACCGAGATGCTAAAGATGTATGGGATGCACTTCGTGTTCGTTACTTGGGAGCCCAGAGGGTTCAAAAGGCTAGGCTGCAAACACTTAGAAGCGAGTTGGAGATAATGAGGATGAAAGAAACTAAAAGCATTGAAGAGTTCGTAGGTAAACTAAGTGGAGTGCAATCAAGGTATAAAAGTCTTGGGTCGTCACTTGAAGATGAAGTACTTGTGAGGAAATTTCAAAACTCAATACTTAGAAAATATCTACCTATCGTGGCATCAATTGAACAATATTCAGAGATTGAATCAATCTTTTGAAGAGGTGGTGGGTCGGCTAAAGGCGTATGAGGAGAGAGTAAAACCACAAGAAGACCAAGCTGAAGACACTCAAGGTAAGTTACTACTCACTTGTGATGATGAACAAGTTAAAGGAAGATGTGGCAATTGTGAGTGTTGCAAACAAAGCCGTGGGAGAGGTCGAGATCGAGGAAGAGGTCATGAAGGGCAGCCTAGTAGCAATCTGTAGAAACACGATGGAAGACGAGACAAATCACGAGTTAAGTGCTATAGGTGTGAAGGCTTTGGTCACTTTGCATATGAATATCCAAAGTCAAAACCAAAGCACGAAGAGACCAACTTGGTTTGTGAAGATGATGAGCCGACTCTACTTTAGAGAAGGAAGACCACATTAGGATTAAAAGGGTGATTGTTAGAAGTTAATCCTAATTGTGATCATATGTGAAAGTTTAGGGGGGAGAATCATCAAGAGTCTAAAGATAGGTTTGTTTTATTTAGTAAGTTTTAATTAGCTTTATTTATGGTATTAGTGTTTATGTTTTTGGCTGTGAATGAGCTGTTATTCTAGCTGTGTTTGAGTGAAGTTTTTATTAGTAATTAAGGTTAGGATTTGTATAAAATAGGGTCACGTCTAAAAGGTTTTTGTGCGGTTTTTATTCAATAAAAAGAAAAGAATCGTGAGTGTGTTTTCTCACAAAAATTGTATGACCAATTGGCTAACATCCCTTATTATGCACACTTGATGTCTTTATCGTAAATACTTGTCATTTTTTATTCCATATAATTAAGTGAGACGGCGTTGATGGATTCAAGTCATTCAACCCTCTACTGTTAATGCTACGTCATTTCATTTTGTCGGCACATGTTTTGTCTTAACGTGGGATTGTTATACGAAACATGGATTTCACGAAGTTTGTTGGATAGATCACGTTGCTTAATATTGAACTGAAGCGATTATATATTGATGAAAACAAAAATACAAAAAGTAACATAGGACCACCAATAATATAAAAAGTAAAAAGTATATCATCTTAGAACATGAAAGTATTTAAAAATAAATACATAAAGATTTTTGCATGTCTTTAAAAGGATTTTTTCTTCTTTTTTATATATTTATTTATAAATGATGTTATAATTAATAAACATGTCACGTGAGGGGTTACATTTGGGTTTGTTTTACAAGGGGTCATTGCCAATGTTAATGGCGATGACTAATCCAACATGTAGGCACCAAGAAGCATTCTAACATTTGTAAGTGACTATCATTCTTACTGGCAATATATAAGTAGAATATGAGTTGAGTGATCACCGATTATAATGATGATGAGTTGAGGTGATCATCGATCCTACTGGCGGTGAGTTGAGCGATTACCAATCGATCTTAATGGTGATGAGTTGAAGTATTCATCATTTCTAAGGACGATGAGTTAAATGCACTTATATATCCTCTTACAAACAAGTGTACGTATGATTGGGTAGTCATCACTAACCCGACCCTCTTTTGAAAGGTTTTCGTCACGGACGGGCATCTGGTTCTAAAAAAATTCTCTTAAAAGTAAAAAATAAAAAAATATAATCAGTCGGGATAATAAGAATTCTTGCGTTAGTTGCTTCAACGAATCATATCATCCTTAACAAAATTTAAGTTTTCTAAAAAAAAACTAGAAAATGGATATATTCAGAAATGAGTAAAGTTGTCCCTGATGGATGCTACAATGTGTTTTGCACAAGGCCTGAGCATGGGCGAAGAATGAGTACACATCCTGGCCAAGGAAAGCATAGCCTTGGCCTCCTCCGGATGGAAGTGCGTGAGCCGTGGATCCACCGCCACCGCCACCGGCCACCCAGCTTTGACCACCTCCGTCAGCTTCTGACCCGTCTCCCAACTGAAAGCTTCTCTCCCGGTGATAAGCTCAAGCAGGACCACTCCGTAGCTGTAGACATCATTCTCCTTTGAAACTAGTCCAGTCTTGAGATAATGAGGATCCACGTATCCTTGCGACCCCATGATCATTCTGTTCGTCTTGGTGGAAGGCGGAGGTAAAACCATGGAAGTAAACCCCAGCTTGGCCGACCCAAAATCACAAAGTTTGCAGTTGAGGTGTTGGTCCAGGAGTATATTAGAGGCCTTGATATCCCCGTGGATGATCTGCATGTCATGAAGATACTCCAAGGCCGCGGCAAGTTGAAAGGCAATCAGGACTCTCGTTTTCCAAGGGAGGTGGTGAAGCTTGTCGTGCAGGGTGCCGTTGGATGCATACTCAAACACGAGCACACAAACACGCTCCTCTTCAGCTCTGCCGTCACAGTGGCCGAGAAACTTGACAATATTTGGGTGTCTTAGGCGGAGCAGGACGTGAAGCTCGTGGTCGTAGATTCGGGCGAGGCGGTCGGTGCAGGCGGATTGGATCTTGACGGCGGTGAAGGCGGAATGAGGCTGCAGGCGAGCGAGGTAGACGGTACTAAATCCACCAGAAGCAATCTGAGTGGAGAAATTCCTGGTTCCTTTCTTTATCTCCTCCCATGAAAACTTAGCCTTACAGTCGGCCATTTTATCGTCATCATCGGAGATGGTACAGCAGAAAAAGGACTTCATTAATTATGTATATTGGAGAGGATACTTAATTTGATGGACAATTAAGGGCGGGTAGTATACGTAGATGGATTGAAGGAGAAGCAAATGCAGGTGTCTTGTGAGGTGAGGGTTATATATATATATTTATATAAATCTTTAAGAAAGACGGGGGACGGGGGTACGCGAGTGAAAGTAAGGAAGGAAGGAGTAAAAGGAGCTGAGTTTGGTGATCAGGGACCCACTGGGAAGCCTCAAGGAAGGTGGAGTATTTTACATGATATACAAAAGCTTTGACCACCCACAGACAACATACAAACACTATCCCATTTCGATCTATAGTCGGTGCACTGCCTTTTTAATTCCTTTTTTTTTTTGTTTTCATCTACATACATAAATAATTGTTTTCTTTCCAATTAATTATTTAATAACTAGCTAATTAAACCAATACGTACATATATCTTTTTAATGCAAGGAGACTTGATTAAATTTACTCAAAAACCTCAAATTCACCATCCACAAACTTTTTTTTTTTTTTTTTTTCTGAACGACGTTAATATAATCATACCATATTCTAAATTAAATTTACTCTACACGTGTGAAATGAACCATTTACCCACCACCTTATGAATAAGAAATAGAGATATTTATCACTAAACTATGTCAGTGGTTGTTAACCATCCACAAACTTAACATCCATGAAACATATAGAATAATTATATATATGATCAATGAAAACATGCATTTAATTTGTTAATCATAGTTAAATTCTAAAGTTAAACCTCAATAAATTTTGTACACATCGCTGATAGTATCTTTAATTTGTTGATAAAAAGTCGTTCATATGTTTACTTTAAATATAAACATTAATATTGCTTAAACATATCAAATGGTGGAAACATTTAAAATGCCGATACCATTCGTGTGCGGCAGGCGAAGGCTTCGTGGGTGGGTTCTTTGCTTCATGTTTTAAATGAATATAATATAATATATTATAATATTTATATTTATTCTAGTGTTTGGTGGATAATGTCCTTTGGTTTGTTTTGTCTTGTTACACATCCACGCGTATTTCAGACGACTATAAAGTTGAGCTTGCTTCGGTCTAAAGACTTTTTCTTTGTTTTTTTTCTTTCTTTTTTATAATGTAGCAGTTACTCCTTTAAACTCCTACTCTTAGTTTTTTTTTGATCTCAAAAAATGATAATATCTATTTAAATAAACATTCATACGCCTCATTGAAAATATGCTTTAGTATGTATTAGTTGGAGACACACATTTCGCGGTGTGGCACTATCCCTATTCGTTCAGTGCATGTATACATATATATATTATTAAGCACTTACAAATAATAAAAAAAAGGAAACACACATGCCTTTGAAAAAATCCACAAGATTAACGGTTTTGTTAAACTCGTACATTTTTGTGTTTTATACTTACTTTTACAAGTTATGCATTGGAATTATAACTATTAATCGGTTGTATAAAAACTAACTTCTTTTTTTTAAAGTTTTGGATATGACAAAATAAATTATTTTAATGCCAAATTTTTTTGTATAGTTTTCTCTTTGAATCACAGATATAAGAGTTATTAAATTTTTTAACATAAAAAATAAACAACCATGAAATTTTTATTTGAAAATGAGTTAACAATATTTTATTTCTTAAATATTAATTTGTATTTTTAAAGAATTTCTTTGTAAATTTTGTATATATAATTTATATTTTAAATTCTAGTCTATTTAATATATATTAATAAATTCATATACTAAAAATATATAAAAATAATAAGTTAAAATGACTAACAACATTTAATCTAACTTTTTTTTTTTGTATATACCATTCATATAATTATTTAACCCATTTTATATCAATCAATAATCCTTTAATCATTATGACATAAATAAAATTTAATAAAGATTTATTTTTAAATTATCAGCATTTATTAAAAATTAAAACAATTCAAAATACAAAAATACATGTTACCTAAAATATTTAGAAAGACTAACATGACATAAGAAACCAAAATAAAATACATAATATTTATAAGTTTAAATTGAAATTAGAACATGCATTTTTTTGGTAATTCATTAATGTTTATGTTTAATCTGTTAATTTAAATAATATGTTACTAAATTATATAATTTATTCACAAAATACCAAAATACTAAATACCTAAAATATCGATACTAAGTGTCTTAAAATTAAGTGAAATATATGTATTTTCCTAAAAAATTCTTTATTAGGTAGTGCAGATAATAATAGTGTGTCCTCACCTGTCTACATTAGAATAATAATAATAATAATAATATTATTATTATTATTATTATATTATTATTATTATTATTATTATTATTATTATTTATTATTATTATTTCATATTATTGTTATCATAAAGTATATAGTAATTATATAGTTAAGTATTCAAATAAGATAAATTTAAATGTTAATTTAATGTATTATAAAAATATAATATTTAGTGTAGTAAATTAATATTCTCACATTATTAAATAATGTATTAATAATATGCATTAATCAATGTATTAATTAGAAAAAATTTATTAAAAGAGGGGTAAAATAAAAATGATTACATGGAGCACTTGTACCTAATGCTTAATAAGTTGTATTATGTGTCTTATTATTATTTTTGGTAAAATTACATTTGTATCCCAATAAGATGCTTTATATAGTTATGAAGATTTATAGATGAATCCTAAGAGTTTTGAAACTCTTTCACCCTAGTTGGTAAAAGGTGTTTTTCTCATTTTACTAGAAAGACAAGAGTCACAACCAACAAACCACTCCTAATGGTGCATTTTAAGATTACATAAGTCTAAAGTTTTGCTGGGCATTTCTTACTGTAACACTTGGTCACTCGTACCACCAATATTGTCAGCTTTGTTTACAAGGAGCTCACGAATTTGGTTTTGGTTGCCCAGGTGAAAACTTTCAAGTGGGTCACCTATATTTGGATTGCTGCCACCTGAGCACGATTAACTGTGAAGTTCTCATCTCATCCACAGCCAATACACCCAAAACATATTGGTGATATTAGAGGCGAGACTTCACTTATTAACCCAGCATCTCTCCTGTCCATGGTCGATTTGGGATTTACGTAGGGTGTCCCTCCATCCCAAATGGCATAGGAGTGGCTCTTATACCATTTTGTAACACCCGACCCCTCGTACCACCAATATTGTCCGTTTTGCCCATGAGGAGCTCACGTATTTGCTTTTGGTTGCCCAAGTGAAAACTTCCCAGAGGCTTACCCATCCCTGTATTACTGCTACTTGAGCACGGTTAACTGTAGAGTTCTCTACTCATCCACAACCAATACGCCCAAAACTTTGGTGATATTAGAGGTCAGACAGTACTTATGAACCTAGCATCTCTCCCATCCACGACTGATTTGGGATTTAAGCAGCGTATCATAATCACTAAGTACAAGTCATTGAAAAAATTGAGTAACGTACAAATCTCATACTTAAGTATAATGGAGAAAAAATTGTATGTTTCTATCATATAGATAGTTGAAGTGCTAAATTTTGCACCTTGCATGGCAACAGCTTTGCGTTTTACTTCGGATTCACCCTTCCATTCATCTTGTTTTGCTTGGCCTTTGACACTACTTATAGCGGAAACACGAGGATGTAACGGACGGGATGATCGTCATAACATATTATTATGTAACAGGAATCAATAAATGAAATCTATCCAATGTGTCATAAAGTCATCTGACACGAATAGAGAGTTGTGTCGTGGTTAATCACTTCCACGACATGCATAGTCAAACAAATGTTTCGAAAACCGCACAAGCTCAATTCCCTACTAAACTCAAACGCCTTCCACAATTAGGAAATATGATGGAACAACAGACCCGAATGATCACATTAATATTTCGTTAGCGTGGGGGTGTCGAGCTATGGACCATCCCTGTTTGGTGTCACATATTCATCCATACACTGATTGGGTTACACTGTTGTGGTTTGATAGTTAAATTTTGAAGAATTATTGAGTAAGTTCCTACAATAATTTAGTCAATAATGTCACTATACAAAGGATAAGATTGAGATATTGCATAACCGGATAAAGGATGGCGAATCAATTGAAGATTTCATCACCATATACAATTAGAGAAAGTTTTCAAATATGATGAGTAGGGGAAGATCTAATGGTGGCCAGTTTCATTCAGGGTTTCAGCAATGATGATTTAATAAGGAGGTTATACATAATAGAGAGTATTCACCAAACCATAAAATCATTAATGGCCATGGAAAAGTCTTCGTCCAGCAAAAAAAAAATCAATTACAGTCAACTGATATTTAGATAAGAAAACTATACAATGAGACTTAGGTTGGTCATCTGAGACCCCTTACAGTCGTGACTCTAGCAGGTGGAGTAGGCCTTGTTTCTTAGATCACAAACACAGTTTTATCCTACAGCACCATCAAAGGTATGATAGAAACAACACCCGATATATACACCACGTAGCCCTATGGGCAACATTCCACCCACAGGATGTTGGCAAGGTTCTACTACTCTTTTAACAAAAACACCAAGTGAAATCTTGACCACCAAGAAATTATAACTGCTCTAGCCACAACTTATGACTGATGCGGCCAAGATTCACGGAGTTAACATATGCGCTCTGGTTGGCTTTCGAAAGCACTAATAATGAAGTTGAAAATGAAGCTTTGCTAGCAGGGCTCAATTTGACATTAAATATGAATACAAGGGGGGTGCAAGCCCATGTTAACTCTCTTTTCATTGCCAATATGTTGGTAATCAAAGAGCAAATCCCAATTGAAGAGAATATGAACAAGATAGATACACACACTTGAAATCCTTTAATTACCACCCTTCAAATGATACATACCAATGTATTTATAGGTACAATTTATGATGGGTAAAGACCACAACCCGTTTATGACCTGGCGGGTTAAATAACCACCATTAACTAACTTTAACTACCTAACCTGTAATAATGACACTTCTAACCCTTATACTTAATAAACAAACAAGTTTAGTTTAATATTAACACTCCCCTTAAACTAAACTTAGTTTAAGCGAGGTCTTCATCCTTTGAGATCCGGTTTACATCAAAGTAGTATTGGTTCATCGTCCTCCTCCCGGATTAGTTTTGCCTTCTCATTTTTCTCCCACTTTGGACATTCGTGTTTGAAATGTCTAAGTTTATTACACTTGAAACATCTGATGTGATCTTTGTTCTGATGGACTTGATTTCCTTTTTTATTCCTCCATGTCTTTCCATTCTTGCCTTGACCACGACTTTTGTTTTCTTGATTTGAACTTTCATGACCACAATGTTCACATCTATTCTCCTTAACTTTCTCCTTTCCTTCTTCTTTAGTGAATAGAAGTTTAACATGACTTTCTTCCTCTTTGACTTGCTTCTTGGTGCGTTCTTCAAAAGGCTTCAATCTTCCAACTGCTTCTTGGAATGGCATTGTACCAAGATCAACAAACTGCTCGATCGCAGCAGCAATTTGAATGAACTTTTCAGGTACCGAACCAAGTAGTTTTCTGACCAATCTCTTGTCATTCATGATGTGCCCAAGATTGCTTGCTTGTAATGCAATCTCACTAATCTTTCCAGCATAGACATCAAGTGATTCGTTAACACCCATTTTAGAGATTCAAACTCTGACTCAAGAGTTTGTAATCGAGCCTCTTTAACCCTATCAACTCCTACATGCCGAACTTTTAACGCGTCCCAAATTTCTTTGGCTGAAGTAAGATTAGCAATTTGTAATACCATATTTTCTAGAATTGCTTGGTATAACAATGCAATTACTGTATTATTCTTTTTCTCATCAACTTCAGTTCCCACTTTTGGTTCAACGGCTTCCCAAATTCCATGGACGTTAAAGATCGACATGATCTTTATAGCCCAAATAATGTAATTTGTGGAGTTTAACATGGGGCATTGAAAAGTCATTGATGTCCCTCCTTCCTTTGAAGTTACAACTTCTTTATTTGGACTCAACCATTTTCCGAGTCTTCTTTTTCCCAATCTTAATAGATTGACTACTACTGGTTTCGGATCAAATTTGATTTCAACTATACTAGTATCGGATCAAATCGATATCAACCTTAATTATGATTAATTTGATAACAACTCTATACTTTTAAATCAAATTAATCAGTTCTTTTCCACAAGAACAGTGCACAGGTTTTTTCGGTTGCCTATGAACTTAGGACGAACCAAAACCAACTCTTAATTCAGAAACAATACACAGGTTATAAGCAAACCAATTGTTTCAACAACAATGATACACGGGTTTTTCGGTCACAATGTGAAAAAAAACAACCGACTTTAACAGTACACGGGTTTCAAAACCAACTGTTAATAACAACGGTTCATAGTGTGAATCAAAACCAACCTTTATATACCAAGAATAGTACACGGGTTTTGTAAGGCAAATATAAACTAACTGTTTCAAATGACAACAGTACGTGCGTTAACCAACTGATCTTGACAGTACACGGGGTTTACCAACTGTTCTCAACAGTACCTGGGCAAACCAACTATTTCTATCAGTACACGGGCTAACGAACTGTTTTACCAATAACAGTACACAGGTTTATTACGGTTGCCTAAACCAACTATTCTAATACCAAGAATAGTACACAGGCTTTCGGTTGCAAGGCAAATCAAAACCAACTGTATGTGTCTACCCATAACAGTATATAGGTTTATCGGTTGCCTTAACAAATCAAACCAACTATTCTAAACTTTGATTTTTTTCACTTGAATCAAGTTAATTAATCAAGAAGTAAACAACAAGAACAAAGAAGATGGAATCAAACTTATTTGATCAATGACTTCTCTTGATAGAAACAATGATCCTCTTTGATTCTTTTATAAAACGATCTGCTTTGTTCTTTCGATGCAAACCATTAACTATCAAAAAACAAGAACCAAAACAAAAAAATAATTTTCAAAAAGTTCCTGCCCCTTTTTCTTTTTTTTGCCTTTTGATGTAATATCAACATCCAATAGCCCTTTCAATTCATCTTCCACAGCCAAATAAACCAAGGTTTTGGTCCTGGTTTCGGATTTCCAAAAGCAATAGTCAATCGCAATCTTTCTACTTGATTTCAATGGAAATCAATTTTCAATTGCGAACATATTCGACCTATCTTTGTGATTGCTTCTGTTTTGAAACAATTTCTTGAAACAATGATCATACACTTGCGGTTCTTCCCTTGATACCGCTGTGATTCCTTTTTTGTTTCAGTCCCATGATCTCTGATTTGATTGATGATTCCCGACTTCAAATTGCACTCAATAGAAACAATCGAAGCAAGATAAGAAGGCTGATATATTAATGCTTCTAACGTTCGATGATTGCTCGGTCGGATTGAGAGAACCGCTCTGATACCACTGTTGGTAATCAAAGAGCAAATCCCAATTGAAGAGAATATGAACAAGATAGATACACAAACTTGAAATCCTTTAATTACCACCCTTAAAATGATACATACCAATGTATTTATAGGTACAATTTATGACGGGTAAAGACCACAACCCGTTTATGACCCGGCGGGTTAAATAACCGCCATTAACTAACTTTAACTACCTAACTTGTAATAATGACACTTCTAACCCTTATACTTAATATATAAACAAGTTTAGTTTAATATTAACACAATATACAAAAGGATCAATAATGGCCCAATACCTTGAGAAGGTGAAAGTCGCATGTAATTGTTTGATTCCTGTTAAGTTAAGCATATTCCACTAAGCAAGAGCAAGAAGGCGGAGGAAATTCGAGTTGAAACATAAGATAAGTCATTGGTAATAGCCTCAAAAGTCAATATGATTCAAGAATCCGGAGTCATGGATGACCCCATTTACAAGTACCTGACCACCGAAGAATTACCCGTAGAATAGAGAAAGAATCTAAAGATATAGATTAAAGCCTTACGAGATCAAGTGAAAGATGGTTAACTATATCGACAATCTTTTCTAGACCCTCTTCTGAAATACATTGATACAGAAGAGGCTAATTACTCACAAATTCATGCTGGCATATGCAGGCATACACGCGATACCATGAATGGTTATGACATAGGTTTTAAATGCCAACGATTATTGGTTAGGTATGCATTAAACAACTGTCGAAGAACTTTGTAAATGCTTTGAATGTCAACAACATGCAATTTCATGTCTCAGGCCCAAAAACAATTTGATCTAAGTAACTGATGCCTGGCCGTTTTAGAAATAGGCGTTTGACATTGTAGGACCTTTCCTGGAGGCCTCGGGAAAGATGAAATTTCTGTTGGTAGTAGTGTTGTAAAACTCGGCCTAATACTCGGGGTGTACTCGTAACTTGGCCATTTACTAATAGGACTTTCTTCAACCCGATCTCATAACCTGAAATCGATCAACCTTGGTCAAATCAGTCTTAGTTGGATCTACTTGAATCTAGGCGACCCAACTTGACCCTACTTGGAACTTGGCGGGCCAACTCGGCCCAACTCGAAAAACTCAGATTTTCCCTGTTTTCTTCAATTTTTGCTATTTTTCATTTAGTTTTGTTGGATTTTTATTGTTTTTATGATGATATCTTGGAATACGACTACTAAGGATTACCATGTCTATAATATTATAGAATAATTATTAAATTTTAAATTATTTTAGTCTTTGAACATGTATCCTTTCAATATATATTGATATTAACATAAATATTTGATAGATGTATAATTTCCTAAATTTTTTTTATAATTTTTCATGTCCGAGTACTTCTCGAGTACTCCCCGCCTAGAATGAGTACTCGTAACTCCCCACTCGACCGACCTTGCAGCATTTAGCGACTTTTACAACAAAGGAGCCTAAAAACTGGCTCACCTAATGTTGCGCACCTGAAATGGCCCTCAACTTAGAGTCTTTATTCATGAGTGAACATTGTCATGTATTTTTCATGTCAGGTTGCAAAAGAACAAATCAATAAAAGGCACTTTCTTTGTTACTTTTCAACTATTAGAGATATGGTAACATTTTGCATAATATATCTAGATGGGGATACATAGTCACCCAATCGGGTGCACTTATAATTATTTACACATTAGATCATCCAGACGGATGTGTCATCACTTGTCTGCATAATATCTCCGGAAAGGTATACATAGTCCCCAGGACAGTTGCACTTATAATTATTTACAAATTAGATCATTCAAATAGACGTGTCTTCAATTATCCACAAAATATATGCAGATGAGTATACAAAGTCACTCGGATGGGGGCACTCTTAGTTATTTTCATGTTAGACCATCTGCGGATGTGTCTTCACTTGTCTACGTAATATATCCAGAGGGATATACATAGTCACTCGGACTGGCGCATTTATAACCATTCACAAGACTAGACCATCCAGACGGATGTGTTTTCACTTGTTTACATAATATATCCGGGAAGATATACATAGTCACCCAGATGAGGACACTCTTAATTATTTACATGTTAGATCATGTGGACAGATGTGTCTTAACTTGTCTACGTAATATATCCAGATGGATATAGATAGTTACCCAAACGAGTGAACTTATAATTATTTACATGATTAGACCATCCGGACGGACGTGTTTCACTTGTTTACATTTTATATCCATACATAGTCACCTGGACGGGGCACTCTTAATTATTTACATGTTAAACCATCCAAACGGATGTGCCCTCACCTGTCTACATTATATATCCAGACGGTTATACATAGTCACCTGGACGGATAAACTTACAATTATTAATTATTTACTTGACTACTCGGACAATTGTGTTCTTATTAATCTATATAATACATCCGGATGAATACATAAAGGTTAGCCGGATGGGCGTGCCCTATTTATTTAGTGTAACTGAGCAAATATACTTTGGTCACTTGGACGAATGTGTCTACAGCTACTCAAAATATAAATTACTCGTAAAGCAGTGCTAACTCGTTGACATGGCAAATAGATGAATACTTATTACACACCTAGTTAGGTATACATGTAATCTTTTACATTCAAATTATTCAAACAGTTAGACGAACATTATAAAAGAGGTCAGAAAGTAACATAGGAATAATTCTAGGCGAAAAGGTTTAGCATTACAGACAAAAAAACAAACTAATTAGCTAAGGCAATGGCTTAGATGGGGCAGTTTTTTCCTCCTTTACCAGGGTCAAGAATTTCTTGAGAGTGGCCACATCTTCATCAGTCACACAAGTGATCACTGCATCTAAAAACGGGAGATGCAGCTCGTCCAAAGCATCACTAAGCTCAGTAAATTTAAGAGATGCACCGGCATCAAATAAATGCAAAGATTCAATGACCTTCCCATCTTGATGAATTCCATAGCCCACCATCAAACCTTCTTGATGTACCAACACTTTCGCAGAGGCTACCATCCTTGCCACTACATCCATAAAGTCATCATTGTTGCATATGGCTTCAACTGTATGCATAATACCATCAGTTAGTAACCATCAACGGTCTTCGCCCAAGTTTGACGTTTAAACGCGCTGCTCATCAATAGATGCCATCAACCTTGTTTTCTCATCCTCCAAAGATGCCTACATAAGAGACATATGAATAATAAAGACATAGAGCCTACATGAAATATCTACACAGAGGTAGTTGAGTTGCTAACAACACCCTTTTCTCCTCTAGCAGTTTGGTAGCCTCATCTGACTTGGTAGCCATGATAGTCTCCTTTTCTGAAAAAGCAATCTTCAACTTCTCTATCTCTTCATTTAGAATCTGTATAATGTCTGATCTACCCTTCAACATACCGTTTCTCCTCTCACAAGCATCTTCAAAAGACTTTGGGTCCGGAGCATGTTTTGTTGTTACTCCACAACTTGCCGGGATAGCCGAGTGTTCTTTTCCTTTAGCTCTATCACTCGGTGCTTTAAACGATCAAGTTCTTGCTTATCATCTTTCTCCTTTATTTTCATCCTTTTATTATGCTAATACCACAGTTCCCATTCCCGGCAGATAACGGGCGTAATAGCAAATACTCCAGCAAGGCACGTAGCTGAATAATTAGATAAGGTCTCATGGTAAGAGTTAACCTTAAACTGTTGGTAACCAGAGATACAAAAACAAGAAACAACACAAACTATTTATGGCAATTTTCTGGGATTATATTAAAACTCAAAATAAGTTCTGCAAGTACAATAATAACGGAATACAAACAACTAAAAACTGAGGACTCTATCGATTAAAAAGAAATTAACAATAACTTGATGAAACTAGGAAACACATTCCCACGATTAGAAGTGGACCACTAATCCACTAACTTAGTCTTCCATTTTACCCGGTCAAACATTAATTAACATTTTCCCCCTTAATGTTGACTCGGGTCTCCAAGATCTTCAACACCCATCAAAGCTCTCATTTCCCCAAACTTGATCCGAGGTAGCGCCTTGGTCAATATATCGGCCTTTTGCAGATCTTCGCTCACATGTTGTACATAAATCTGCCCCCTTTCGATACACTCCCGTATGAAGTGATATTTAGTGTCTATGTGCTTGCTGCGTTTGTGAAACACAGGGTTCTTCATCAATGCGATGGCAGACTCATTATCTACTAACAATTTTACTATCTGTGCCTTTACACCCAACAGGTCACTGACCAAGTTTCTGAGCCATAAGGCTTGACACGCAGCTTCGGTGGTAGCCATAAACTCAGCTTCACAGGAACTTAACGCGACTGTACATTGTTTTTGTGATGCCCAGTTAATCAAACTACAAGAATAATAAAATGCCATACCTGTGGTTCCTCTCCGATCTTCTACATCTAGTCCGTGGCTGCTATCGCTATAACACACTAATTTTCCATCACCGCCTCTTTGGTATCACAGACCATATTCAACAGAGCCTTTAACATACCTTAGAACATGTTTCATTGCCTGGAGATGACTCTGCTTTGGTTTTTCCATGAACTTGCTTAATACACCCATGGAATAACCCAAATCAGGTCATGTATGAAGCAGGTACCGAAGGCTCCCAATCATACGACGATAAGCTGTTGAATCCACAAGCTCACCATTCTCATCCTTTGTCAATTTCAATTTTTGTTCCATGGGCCATTTTGATGAGTCATAATCCAACATACCTGCTGCCTGGATCATATGAGGCTGGTGTAACCAAAACAACACTTAGAGCATATAGAAATTCAATAGAAGAAGTCTTTCGAAGACAAAGCTGCTCTTCCGAAGAAAAGTTGAAGATCTTCCGAAGTATATGAAGAACTTTCGAAGGTAGAACCAAGTCTTCCGAGACCAAGTAGTACTCCTTCCGAAGCATTCACACTTAGAAGATCCAAGACAAAGTCTTCAGAAGAATGAAGTCATGAAGACCCGCAGAAGACTCGAAAGAAGCTGATTCTTCTGAAGTATATATGGCCTCGGAAGAACTTGTTCTTCTGAAGCCATTTGCCTTCAAAAGAAGCAACTATGAACTAGTGGACATAAGTATAGGTTGTCTGACATCCACTGCCAAATCTGATATATTGCATGGCACTTTCCCACACCCATGAGTTGACCATACTTTAATCCACTGTTCACCTTTATCAGTTAGTACAGTTACCATACTTAGTTGGTGACAAAAGGTAAGTCATGGACCTATCATGACTACCTAATCTAGGATAGTATTTTATCTTAAATACTTTACTTCTAGCAATGTAGTATTTGTCTAGTGGTAAATTCTAGCTGGTTTTCCAATTATAACCGGTTGTAGGATGTAGTATAAAGTATCTTAGGTCCTTGTATTTCTTTTCATGCTTTGTAACACTTGTAATAGAACTTGAGAGCAATATACAACATCCTTGAAAAGTATATTAGTCTGTTCTTGTTCTTAGTTCTGTCTCAGTTACTTGTGTTCTTAGTATCATTTACAAAAACCCAGTTCACCATTTGATCTGTTAAGTGTTCTATAACTCTCTTCATTATGAGACTGATTGTATTGACCATCCCTAAACCGGTCCTGCAATTGATATCAGAGCTTTTCCAGGCTCTTGATTGTAAGATCTCACCATCTTAAATCCCTTCAGTCTCACGAAACACTTAACAACTCAAATGGTAGCTATCACAAAGGCTGATATGGAAACCGGGTTTATAACAAAGTCTCCACTGATCACTCCTGATGACTTTGATACTTAGTGCCAAAGAATGGAAGGCTTCATGAAGTCTCAAGACTCCAGGATGTGGGGATCTGTTATCTATGGACCTCATGTACCATCCACCTCTTCAGCCGCTGCTGGTGGTGGTATGTTGAGATTATGGATACTCAAATGGATGTTGGAGTAACTGTTGAGATTGTGGTAACTCGAAGAATCAGCAGAGTTCAGCCCTTCACATGGTTGAAAGGGATTGCAGAGAACCACAGTATCATCTCATCTACTACCCTGACAAATCACAAAAAGGTCCTTTCATCACCTTCCCGGAAACACCAAGAGAGAGCTACATCCAAGGAAGCCCATTCCAAGAGACAAGCTCTTCACAAACCTTTGTGTCTACTGATGAAAGCACAAGCAACTTTCTCTTTACCCTTGAAGACCTGGACTGTATCCATCCAGATGATCTGGAGTACATAGAAATAGTCCAGCAAATGGCTTTTCTCATTCACAGAGTCATGAAGTTTTGCAAGAGGACAGGGAGGAAGTTTTCCAACAATGCAACCAGTGAAAAGTTTAGGCTGGACAAAAACAAAGTGAAGTGTTATAACTGTAACCAAATGGGAGAATTTGTTTGAGAGTGCAAGGCACCAAGAACAAGTGGTGGCCAAGCACAAACCAGACCAAACTACACCGATGGAGCTCCCTAGATTGAGAAGCCCAAGCAGCAAGCTACAGTTGCTGTTGAAGAATGAGGCTTTGACTGGAGCTTTCAGGTTGATGATGCATCTCCAAACCAAGCACTGATGGCAGATCATGAAGAAGCCAAGGTATTGGAACATCTTTGTACACCTGAATGTATTGCTAAAGTTAACTGATATAGGTCCTATAACTTAGAGATGAGAACTGATCTTGAGTCCTTAAAAATTTTAAAAGTTGATTTCAAAAGAGCTGAAAATGATTACAAACTTAAAATAGATGACTTCAAGTTGTCTTCGGAAGAAAATTATGTCTTCAAGTCAAATAACTACTTATAAGAAATTTACCTTCGAAAGAAATTCTGAGATATCTTTCGAAGCTTAAATATGCTTATAAGTACTTACATGTATTTGAAGGACAATTTTCTTCCGAAAGCAGATTTCAAGTTATCTTCAGAAGAAAATTATGTCTTCAAGTCAAATAACTACTTATAAGAAATTTACCTTCGGAAGAAATTCTGAGGATATCTTCCGAAGCTTAAATATGCTTCTAAGTACTTATATGTGTTTGAAGGATAATTTTCTTTCGAAAGCATTTGTCTCGGAAGATTTTGAGAAAGTCATTTCAACTCTTAAGCATGAACATACAACTACGAGACTCAGATAAAAGATCTCATCACTAAGTTAACCGAATATCAAGCTGAGCTTGTGATCAGCAAAACCAAGGCAGAAGTGTTCTTGAAGAAGAGACCTTCAAGAATATGATATCCTCATCCTTGCATGCGAAAGTTTGTTATCAGAATAAGCAGGGATTGGGATCTACTGAGATAGCTCCTCCACACACTTTATTATCTGTAAGATCTCCAAAGTATGGAACTTGTGAAGATGAGCTTCCCCTCATAGACCCCATTAATGAAGAGGATCAAGAGGATATAGTCAAGGATGATTCTAAAAGAGTGAAGAAGATCATCCTAAAAAGGGTCACTATTCTTCTGAGGAGAGAAAAGAATCTAGGATGACCAAGTCTAAGAGGAAGAACTTGATCAAGAAAGCAAAGAGAAAATCAATGAAGGCTCAAGAGATCAAGGCCACTTTCAAATCTAAGCAGAAACTAGTGTTCATCTTTGCAGGATTTGAAGTGGTGAAGACTGAAGACTCAACTATTAACTCTAGTACCAGGAGTTCTAGTTCATGTCCAACTCATCCCAGCAAAGAGAAGAAGGCTGATCAGCTGTGTATCACTGCTACACAGCCTGAACCATCCAGTTCCAAGAGCAAGCCTCACCCTAAGAAGCTTGCTGTATCATCTGTGAAGATGAAAATGGAGGTGGAAGTGATCAAGTTCAGTCTTTCTCTCAAAAAAAGACTCTCAGAAGGAAGCAAATGGATTGCATCATGTGTGGTAGTACTTCACATCTTGCTAAGTATTGCATCTACAATCCTAAAAGTACTATTCATATGATCAAAGAGAAAACTTCTGAGAAGAAGTAGCTTCAGAAGGAAAATCCTTTCATTTCGGAAGCTCCAAGGTGAAAAAGAAGACAAGTGAAAACTTGCCTTCGGAAGAAATTTGGTCTCAGAAGAAAGGAATGCTTCCGAAGTACTAAAGCCTGCTGCAGTGAAAGCAAGATCTCCAGAAGGTCCAGTCTTCAAAACTTCCAAAGTTTGTCAAAACTTCCGAGGTGTTGAAGGTCAAGTCCAATCTTTCAAAGGTGGTGTTGAAGATGAAGAAATACCAAGTGACTGAAAGTTCTTCATCAACAACAGCTAATGACCCTCAAAGCTTGAACATAGGATCAATTATTGTTACATTGTCTTCAAATCACTTTGATAAGCCTAAGACCAAGGCTTGGGTTTTCCAAATGGGACAAATAAAGCCCGACATCTTCAAGACTATGAGGAAGCCAACTGCTGGCTTCTCAAGGGTAGAAACAACCTTGTCCCAAAGTGTTGGAGCTCATTACTTAAGGTGACAACCTAGCAGCACCAGCTAGTGTTAAACCCACACCTTCTACTTCTCAACCACCAATACAGCCAAAAATAGCCATCACCTACCAAAGAAAATCCAAACGAACCCCTGCTCATGCTACTCAGTTTGTGTAGGCCCCTATATCATCACCCATACAGGAGGGAGTGGACACTGGAGCTCCCACTTTTCCTGAGGAGCAAACCACTCCTATCTTACCAATGATCAGTGCTGAGGTTTCTCATGCTCAGCCTGATGAGCTCACAACCCCCACAACCTTAAGCCTTCACTCAGAGTCTTAAAACTCTAGTAAACAGCCTTCAGGGGAAAGTTACCATCCCCAGCTTCTTGATCTAAACCAACTAATCCCAAACCTAGAATTCTATGATGATGAAGACATAGGCTTCAGTGAGTATCATGAGTCTCTCTTCTCCACCCCCACTCAAGGAGGGATGAGTACTCCTGTTTCTCCCATGTCTAGCCCATATCATCCACCTACTACTGAGGTAGATCTCCCTGAGTCTGCTCATGAGGTCCATATGTAAGAGGCTTTCACTTCAGCAAGTGATTACATCATTCAGACCTCAACCACGGCAACCCAGCCTCTTGACACTTCTCTTGAAGTTGTCATGATGCAAGGGTATCCTGGGCGCCAAGAAACCATTACTGTCTCATCTCCCAATGATTCTTCAAAAGAAGATGAGGGTAGTCTGAAACTCATTGTCAGAGACCTGCTTTCTAAAGTCTCAAACCTTGAGTTAAAGGTTAAGACTTTAGAGGACAGGTCTGCCACTCAGAAACTTGAGATAGAAAATCTCAAGGCTCAACTAGTTGAGACACAGATTGAGAAGTCTGTCAGGCATGTACCTATCCAGGTTTCTTTAAGTTCCTCTCCCAGCTTTTCTACTTCTCAAGATGATGCTACCAAAAAGGGGGAGAATGTACAGAAACAAAGACATGAGGAACCCTCCCTTGCCCTCACAATAACTTCCCTTGATGCCATATCTTCTTTCTACCCTACATAGCAACACCCTGAAACCATCTTCCCTCAAACAGCTCCTATTACTATTCAAGTGGACCCAAAGATGCTTATAGACCTCAATAGATTTTTAACCACATTTCTGATATGCTCATCCATTGAACAACCTTCCCCTGATGTAGTCATTGCCTACTTTGGAGCTGAGGAGCTTCAACAGCTGAGTGCACCACCTACCTCTGAAAAGGAAGTTGGTCAACCTAAGGTCTCTATTGAACCTAAGATTAACTTCGAAGGGGATATACAGACTCATGGCCTAGAAACCAATTTGGAAGGGACAGGTAGTGCAGTTCCAATTACTTCCGAAGCAGAAATCCAAGTCGCGGAAGGAATAATTGAACTGTCTTCCTTGTCCATTGATCTGTTCATCACAAAAGCCATTCTTGACCTAGCCTTTGAGGTAAACAATGAATACTTCCTTATAACCCCTTTCTCCCAAATACCATAAGTTCAAACCCCCTCTCCCCAACCTGAATCCTTTAAACTTGAGTCTCCAAAGGCTGAATCTTCTTCTGATCCTAAGGGGAAGAGGAAGCTCACTGCTGAGGAGCTTCAAGAGGAGGAAAGATTGGAAAAGCTCAAGAAGAAAGGAAGAGTTTATACTGGGAAGCTGTTGGCTGCAAGTAGCAAGTCAGCAACAGCCGCTCAAGAAAGTATCAATAACAAAAAGAGAGTGAAGGCCATTGACAGGCTCATCACCCTGGGAGTAGCCAATGAAGAAATACTTCTATGCCCACTTAATGAGCTTGTGAAGATGGAGAAGGCTACCTTGCTGCAAAAGGAAAGAGAAAAAGCAACAAGGTTGGCCGAAAAGGAGGAGAAGAGGAAAAAGAATGAAGAGGCTATGGAAAGGGAGAGGATGGAGAGGATAGCCTTTCTCTGCTCTAGAGGCTATTCTTAAGAGGAGCTGGTACCTCACAATTATGATACAATCTTGTTTCTTTTCTACAAAGAACAAGATCAGATCAACAAAGAAAGGAAGAAGGATGTTAGGGAGAAGCTGAAGGAGAAGAAGAAGAAGGAGCAAGAGGCATAACTTGCTGCTGCCAAGAAAGAGGGAGATAAGGAATGGTTGAAAACTTATCTCACAGCCCTTGGCTTCACCGGCAGGCAAATGGGTCCCATGTCATTGAAGACCTTATAGCAACATGTCAGCGACATCAAGGCTGACATTCGTTTAGGAAGAAGGGATGAGGTAATTCAAACATCAAGCGTTAAGAAGATGGCACAAAAACCAACACCAACACCCAAACCAGCACAACCTACACCCACACCTTTTCCCTTCCCCATTAAAACTGAACCAACCACTGAGCCTCACACCCCTAAACCCACACCATCAGCCTTACCTACACCCTCACCCACTGCTTCCCAACAACCACCTCCACTACATATCCTCAAACCCAAAGCACAACTTAGAATCCAATCTCTAACCAAACCATCTTCTAAAACATCTAAGCCCCTAACCTTAGAAGAGTTCAAGGAGATCAAGAAGAAGCTCATCAACTGCACAACAATGAGAGACTTCTCTTATGAGGAAGAGACAATTAAGCTGAAATATATTGATGGCACTTCTAGTTCCCTCACAAAAGTTGCATTCCTTGATCTGCCTAGGGAAACACTGGACCAAGCTCTCCAACTTCTTGTAACCAATTCAGATGTTCTAACAGAAGAAGAGAAGAAGTTAAGAAGGAGACTGCTGACTCTGTTGGATACTAGGAAGGCGCATAAGCTTTTATCCAAACCTCTCAATCCTAGAAAACAAATAGTCCAGTGGAGGTTCGATGAACCTTCACACAGCTTTACTGTAGAAAGAGAGAATGGTGAAGTATACAGGGTTGATACTTTATCTCTGTTACACTCCAGTAGATTTGACATTGCTGAGTTAGCAGAGAAACCATTCTCCAATCCCACCAACTCTCAGATTGCTGCTCACATCAGAAATCATCTGAGCAGTATTCATCTGGCTGAGCTTACAAAGAAAGCCAATACTGAAGAAGAGTTGAAAAAAGAGCAAAGTATAAGGAAGAAGGTACAACTACAAAAGGAAAAGCATTCCGTCAGATGGTTGAAGGCTCAACGTCTGATCCTATAGTTAGATGGGAATATGACTACAATTTCCATCAACTAACTCTCTTCAGAGGGACACAACAAAGGGTGCATGTCATTCAGAACAACAGACTTGATCTATTATCTACGAATGACTTATACAAGCTCTTCACCACCATATCAGGGAAGTACAAGGAGACAAAAAAATATCTTTTTTCCCTAGTGTTGAAGACCTTAAGGAGCAAAAGGAAGTGAAGTTTTAGTAGCATCAGCCTAGGGAGAGTTTGTTGGATCATATGAGGCTGGTCCAACCAAAACAATAGTTAGAGTATTTTGAAGTACAATTGAAGAAGTCTTCCGAAGATAAAGCTGCTCTTCCGATAACAAATTGAAGATCTTTCGAAGTATATGAAGAACTTCTGAAGGTAGAACCAAGTCTTCCGAGACCAAGTATTTCTCCTTCCGAAGCATTCACACTTAGAAGATCCAAGACAAAGTCTTCCTAAGAATGAAGTCATGAAGACTTGTAGAAGACTCGGAAGAAGTTGATTCTTCCAAAGTATAAATGGCCTTGGAAGAACTTATTCTTCCGAAGCCATTTGCCTTCGGAAGAATCAACTATGAACCAGTGGACATAAGTATGGGTTGTCTGACATCCGCTGCCAACTCTGATATACTACATGATGCTTTCCCACGCCCATGTAGTTGACCATACATTAATCCACTGTTCACCTTTATCAGTTAGCACAGTTATCATACGTAGTTGGTGACAAAAGGTAAGTCATGGACCTGTCAAGACTACCTAATCTAGAATAGTATTTTATCTTAGATACTCTACTTCTAGCAATATAGTATTTGTCTAGTGGTAAATTCCAGCTGGTTTTCTAAGTATAACCAGTTGTAGGATGTAGTATAAAGTATCTCAGGTCCTTGTATTTCTTTTCATGCTTTGTAATACTTGTAATAGAACTTGAGAGCAATATACAACATCCTTGGAAACCATATTAGTCTATTCTTGATCTTAGTTCTGTCTCAGTTACTTGTGTTCTTAGTATCATTTACATAAACCTAGTTTCCCATTTGATCTGTTAAGTGTTCTAAAACTCTCCTTATTGTGAGACTGATTGTATTAACCATCCCTTAACCGGTCCTGAAATTGGTATCAGAGCTTTTCTAGGCTCTTGATTGTAAGATCTCACCATCTTAAAACCCTTCAGTTTCATAAAACACTTAACAACTTAAATGGTAGCTATCACAAAGGCTGATATGGAAACCGGGTTTATGACAAAGTCTCCACTGATCACTCCTGATGACTTTGATACCTGGTGCCAAAGAATGGAAGGCTTCATTAAGTCTCAAGACTCCAGGATATGGGGATCTGTTGTCTATAGACCTCATATACCATCCGGCTTCCTGACCTGGTTCACCGGGTTTAATAACAATTTTCTTTGTGAATGGATTGCAAAGCCGATAAGCTTTACTCCCCTCTTCGATACCTAGATGTATCATAGTAACACTTCTATCATCCAGCTTCTTGACCTGGTTCATCTGACACAACCGAACACTCTAATGTGATCGAGTGTTGGTTTTCTACCCTTCCAATTTTCGTATGGCGTCTCGTTCTTCACACCTCTCATATAGGAGA
Source organism: Flaveria sonorensis (assembly GCA_025506505.1). NCBI lineage: Eukaryota > Viridiplantae > Streptophyta > Magnoliopsida > Asterales > Asteraceae > Flaveria > Flaveria sonorensis. Next base: position 206,301 of record CM046439.1, on the reverse strand, counting down.
TAAACAGCATGACGCACTACTTCCCCCCCAAAATGATTCAGGTACATCCATAGCTTTCAAAATTGATCTAGTCACTTTGAGTACGGTACAGTTTCGACGCTCCACAACTCCATTCTGTTGTGGAGTATGGGGAGCGGTTAATTGTCTTTTGATCCCTTCATGTTCACAGAATTCAGCAAATAAAATTGAATTGAACTCCCCACCATGATCTGTTTGAAGCGTCTTCACTTTATGTGAACTCTGCTGTTCAACTTGCACTTTGAATTTCTTAAACATGTCAAAGGCTACATCTTTTGATTTTATCAAATAAACCCACATATAACGGGAAAAATCATCAACAAATAATAGAAAATACCGGTTTCCTCCTTCGGTTTGTGGAGTTTTCGGGCCGCACAAGTCGCCATGAATCAACTCAAGTGGCCAACTAGCATGCCACTGAGTTTCTCTTGGAAATGGTTGCCTGGTTTGTTTTGCTACCACACACCCTTCACAAACTTGTTTCGGGTGTTTGATAATTGGTACACCACGCATGAGATCCTTTTTCACCATCGCCTCTAGTACTTGGAAATTCACGTGTCCCATTCTTGCATGCCATAACCACACCTCAACATCTAACTTGGCGAGTAGACACACTGGTTTAGAAGTTTTTAAAGCAATCTTGTAAAGCAAGTTTTATCCCCGTTGAACTTGCATAATTAGACGACCAGACCCATTTCATATCCAAGGGTAATTTTGCACCAACTCCACCTTGTATCCCACCTCTGTCATCTGACCCAAACTTATGATGTTTTTGTGTAGGGCAGGAATAAAGTATACATCTTCAACTACTTGTTGTTAACCATTTTTACATTTGAATAAAATGGTACCTTTTCCTTCAATTTGCACTTCTGAGCCACCACCAAAACACACTGTTCCAGTCACCTTCTCATCTAAAACAGCAAATAATTCTTTTCGACCTGTCATGTGGTTGCTTGCCCCATTATCTAGGTACCACATTTCTTGGTTCTCTCTAACAAATTTTCTGTCTTTATCTGGAAACACCCTGTCTTCATTTAACAAAACCATCTTGGATGACTCTTCACCATACACACTCAAAAGTAAGGCACGCTCCTCCTCTTAAGTTTGAGTCAAACTAGCTTCATCCCATTTCTCCTTTGTGTCTTTGCATTCCGAGGCATAGTAGCCATATTGCTCAGAATTAAAACACTTTATATGCTTCTTGTCTTTGTTTCTCGTGTTATTATTTCCCGTATATTGATTCCCATTATAGCCACCTTGGTTACCCCAGCCTCGGTTACTGCCTCATCCCCTTGAGCCACCTCGACCACCCCGGTCACTTCTGCCCCGATAGCTAGGATATTGAGTCCTCCCCGGACCTTATGTGTTTGAGTAGTTCTTTTATGAATAGCAAACTGTTGTCACTACTTTTTCTATTTTTTCAAGACTTTAAATAATCTTCATATGCGTTCATACGACCAATGGCTTAGTCAAACGCCATGATCTCCAAATCAACGGTTTGCTCTATGGAAGCAACCAATTGAAGATAGTCGTCTGGAACCGTGTCAAGAAGCTTCAAACCAACACACTGTCTTCTAATGTTGCTCCCAAACTAATATATTTCGAAACCATCCCGGACAACTTCCCTACGTATTAATCCATCGATTCCCCATCTTTCATAAGAAGAGCCTCAAACTCTTTCTTGAGGGTAGCCAACCGGGCCTTTTGGACCCTGTCGGCTCCCAAGTACCTCACTTTCAAAGACTCCTAAACTTCCTTTACGGTCTTCTTCTTTGCTACTTGTAACAGCACGTCCTCCGGGATTGCTGCTTGAAAAAGGAAGGCTCAAGCCGTCTTGCTCTTTTTCTCATCCATCATTACTCCAACCGGTGTTTCAATGGACTCCCATAACCCTTGGGCATCCATTATAGCCTCCATCTTAATAGACCAAGTAGCGTAATTTGTTGCTGACAAAGTCACGATTTGAAGAGAAACCGAACTGATTTCTTTCGGTGGGTTTAATGTGGTAGCTAAGGTAGACATCGATTTGAATCGGGGGTACTTTAGCATACACTAATAGAACAGCGCTCTGATACCAAATGTTGGTAACCAGAGATACAAAAACAAGAAACAACACAAACTATTTGGGGCAATTTTTTGGGATTATATTGAAACTCAAAATAAGTTCTGCAAGTACAAGAATAATGGAATACAAAAAACTAAAAACCGAGGACTCTATCGATTGAAAAGAAATTAATAATAACTTGCATGAAAGTAGGAAACACATTCCCATGATTAGAAGTGGACCACTAATCCACGAACTTAGTCTTCCATTTTACCCGGTCAAACATTAATTAACATAATCTCTCTCTCTCTCTCCCCCCCCAATGGTAGATGATGCCATACCAATAGGTCTAGTGCTAGAATGACCTGATGTGGAAATACCAAAACCCACCAAATGAAAAAGACGGTACCTCCCGCTCAGGGTGCTTCCCCTTGTAAATCACGACACGGTCTCCCAACAACATCACTAAGGATCAGCCATTTCTTTAGACGAGGGAGTGCCACCCAAAACTTTATCCTCAATTGTAGTTTTCTCAGCAACAGAAATAGGAGTATCAAAATTCACCACATTTTCCCCTAGATTCCTAATCATTTGCTTCTTTAGATCTACTATTTGTTGGATCAGGCCCCTTAAAAAACACAAACACACACTGATGTGGATAACTTTATATATATTCACTTAAAGAATCTGTCAAACATAATTACCAAATCTAACTATTTAATCTATAATAAAACACGACTAATATGGATATCTTCTGGTGCAGGTTTGGAGCTAACTCTAACCGTATCCAAAACTCACAGCCCGTGAACCCATGACCCGTCTGACTGCTAACGTGTGACCCGTGAACAACTTGATTAACCCAACAATCACCCCCTTAACCAGTGTTTGTTCACGCGTTCTTCACAGCAGCATTCCGTCAAACAATCTTCACCTTGACTTCTCCCGGACACCCGACCTCAATTGGTCACAACCTGTTGGGTTAATCGGTTTCGTTCATGGGTCATGGGTCAAAGGGTTCACGGGTCATTTGAGTGGGTCATCAATTGTCTACTAAACAATGTGATTTAGTCAATAGTTTGACCGTGTAATATGGAGAATACGTGGGAAACATGAGGACTAACTAAGAGTGGAGATCATGGGTTTTGGTGGGTTAATTTAGCATGTGTTTTTTTGTTTTATCATTATAAATAGGAGTAGCATTATATTTTCTTTAAACTCTCTGTAATCGTTGGTTTTCAATATTAGTAAACTACCATATAAACCTATTTCATATTTTGTGTTTAGTGTGTGTATCTAAGGGGCCTGAACCAACACGTCCAAAGTCTTCTATAACCGCAACATCTAACATGGCATCTTGTTGGATTCCCATTCATTAACATCTTGAATCTTCATGGGTCCACAACCTCTTCCTAGGTCATATCCAAAGCCAACCTGACTTGAACTCCAACGCCATAATGTTCATGGTCGTGTAGTATCTTCAATCTCTCACTTTTTTCTTCTTATGTTGACAACTATAACCTTCACTGATCATGCTTGTTCAAAGAGGCTTCTTCATCGACCAAGAAAACAAAGTGACCGCATTTACCATTTTCTTTCTTCCAAACACGCCAATGAAAGGTTTTAAGATCACTTTTAACAACCTCGGAACACCAATGTTTATCATCTGTCACCCCTGTTGTCCAAAACGGTACTTCCACCACGACAATGGTTGTACCGAAACACTCCCCGTCTCCATCTTCTGATGTTGAGTAGTCCCAAAATAGCCCCTGCTATCCCGAATTGAGACCCGTATCCCTACTGCGTTTGCCCTGCAACAAAAGGCACCACCCTTCGACGGTCGACTCTCAAACCGGCCTTCTTCGTCTCTCGAGCCCTAGACTCTGATACAAAATGTTGGATCAGACCCTTTAAGAAACACAAACACACTGATGTGGATAACTTTCTGTACATTTACTTAAAGAATCGGTCAAGCATTAATACCAAATGTAACTATTTAATCTATAATAAAACATGACTAATATGGATATTTTCCGTTGCAAGTTTGGAGCTAACTTTAACCGTATCCAAAACTCACAGCTCGTAAACCCATGACCCGTCTGACTCACTAACTTGTGACCCGTGAACAACTCGATTAACCTAACACTATTTGAGTGACTTTCTCATACGTGGTCTTAAGTGGGTGTTTGGGAGTGCTTTTGTTTTTTTACCAATTTTTAACTTTTTAACTTTTGAAAAGTTAAAAAGTCATTTTATAGTGTTTGACAATGTGATGGTTGTGACGGAAATAAGTTAATAAGTCAGTCTATACTAACTTATTAACTTATTAGAAAAGTTAATAAGTCAATAAGTTGTTTTGAGAAGCAATCCTAAACACCCCCTAAAAAGTTTGACTATAACATCTGAAACAGGAGAATTCCCTGTTAATATTAAAAAAGTAGATAAATGCTAAAAGAGAAATGAAAATACCTGGTGGGGTGTCATATGGCCTTATGGTTTGTTCAATTTCTCCACCCACTCGCTCATCTTTCTCCTCTTCTTTGGCAACGACGGCCTCTTTAGCAGTCTCTGTCAGTTTCCTCATTAAAATATGCTTGGAAATCACCTCATCAACATCAGAGTCGTCATTGCGTGGTCGCGTCTTGCGAACTTTTTTGGTAAGGGTTTCATGGCAACCTTCTCTAGTTTTGCTTCCATAGAGGCAACTTCAATTTCCGTTTTGCTTTTTGAGGAAGAACCACCGGAGGCCTGTCAAGTGAAGGTAAATCAAAACAAGCCATCATGCGAACTAGCATAGGGTCAAGAAAAGCAAGAGCCAGATCGGGCACATGATCAACAATCCACATCCTCACAGATATTAAAGAACTTTCTTTTTCCAATCTTTAAGACTAGAAGGAATCTCGCCGGCATGAGTGTTTACGTCATGTCTCTTACGGAAAGAATACCAATATCTCTTCCTAGTCATTACGTAAAAGACATTAAAAAACTGGATGGAGGGATTATACGAAATTTAATTATGGAGTGATTGGATTACCTCAAAGTGAGAGAAAGCCTAATGTATATATATGAGAAAGTTACACAATACATACATAAAGAATGAAACAAATACATCACAAGACCTTAAAGAATTGAGGACATGTTAAGGTTGGTTAATACCCCCCGCAAGCGGTAGGAAGGCGGCCCAAGACCTAGTTTGTGATGAAGAACTTCAAATTGAGGTCGAGGCAGACCCTTTGTAAAGATATACGCAACCTAAAGCTTGGTGGAGATAAACTGCGTGTGAAGTTTCCCCGATAAAACAAGCTCACGAATAAAATGATAATCCAAATTGATGTGCTTGGCCAGTTTATGAGAAATGGGATTTTTAGTGAGAAACAATGCGCTTTTGTTATCGCATAGGAGAGTCGGCCTACCAGGTGGTAGAGCATGCAGTTCACGAAGTAAATGGGTGATCCAAATAATTTCAGCAGCTGCATTTGCCATGGCCTGATATTCAGACTCACAGCTCAGACGTGAGACTGTTTGGAGTTTCTTGGCACTCCATGAGACAAGTTTATCGCCTAGAAAGATAGAATACCCATATGTTGAGCGACGTGTCTCCAGGCAGCGTGCTCATCGGCATCTGAGTAACCAAGAATGGAAGTGGTTGGACAACTAGAGAAAGTGAGTCCATACGTCAAGGAGCCTTTCACATACCTAAGAATCCGTTTGAGTTGCTGAAAATATGTGGTGGTAGGATGTTGCATGTATTGACTCACTTGGTTGACCGCCAATGAGATATCGGGTCTCGTTATTGTTAAATATTGAAGAGCACCCATAAGAGACCTATAAAGAGATGGATCAGCAAATGGTTCCCCACAAGATGAAAACTTCTCATTCGTTGACAGTGGAGTGTGAACCGGTTTGGAATCACTCATGTTGGCCCAAGAAAGGATGTCCTTGGCATACTTGGTCTGACTTAGAAAGAGACCAGTGTTATAGTAGATCACTTCTAAGCCCAGAAAGTAACTCAATGGTCCAAGATCTTTGATAGAAAATTCATGATTTAAAGCCTTGATAAAGTCACTCATGACACTTTCCCTGATTGCCAGTAAGGATTAGATCATCCACGTAAGCCAACAGATACATAATACACTTATCACGTTTAAAAATGAATAACAACGTATCTGCGCGGCTACATGTAAACCCAGTTTGCATTAGAAATACACTTAAGCGATGAAACCACGCCCTTGGGGCTTGTTTGAGACCATACAATGCTTTGTTGAGGCGACAGACATGGTTGGGAAAATGAGAGTCAACAAACCCGGGCGATTGTTCCATGTACACAAGTTCATTTAGGTTGCCGTGAAGGAAATCATTGTTTACATCAATTTGATGTAAATTCCATTTGTTGATGATAGCTAAGGCAAGAACAACACGAATCGTCGAGGCCTTGACAACGGGACTGAATGTGTGAAAGAAGTCCTTACCGGGTACTTGACTGAAGCCCTAAGCGACAAGTCTCGCCTTGTGTCGATCAATAGTCCAATCAGAGCGAAACTTTGTGCGAAACAACCTTTTTGACCCAACAACATTATGGTTCTTTGGTAGCGGCACCAAAGTCCACGTGTTGTTATCGGAGAGAGCCGTGAACTCTTTGTTCATTGCATCCAGCCAATGAGAATGTTTTGCAGCAGACTTGAAACCTTTGGGGTCGACACTAGCAAGAAGAGATTTATGTAATACATGTGATGAGGTATGTATAAGGTCATCATGATTCTTTGGTTTAAAAATTCCAACTTTTGAGTTGGTAACCATATGATGACCAAAGGTAGACTCTGAGTGTAAAGCGTGGGCTGAAGGAGGTGTTATGGGGGGATCGAGATTGGGTTGAGAGGTAGTAGATAGGTTGGTGGTAGTGGATTTATCAGTGGGTGACTGGTCAGTATGAAGAACAATGGACTGAGGAGAGGACGACTCTATGGGCTCAGGGAGAGGTGGGTCTGGTAGGCCTTCAGGAAGGTTAGTAATGGACTGGGCTGTAGGATGGTTAGTAGGCTGAGGGGATTGTGGTGGGGGCAAGTTGGTGGTTAAGGCTGGGCTGGTATTTATATCCAAAAAGGGGCCAATGGATTCTGGTAGGCTAGTGGACAGGGGCGAGGTACTACCAGTGGGCTTGTTTTGGCCAAACGGTGGCACAAATGGCCCACAGAATGGGCCGCACATGGATTGAGAAAAATCCACAGATTGGGTATCAAGTGAGGAGTTATTAGTGGTGGTTGGGGGTTCTGAAGCACTATGATCCATGAACTTGTTCAATGGGAGACTGTGAGCATCCACTGACAAGCTGTCACCCTTAAACGGAAAGCAATACTCGTTAAAGCGGGCATGACGCGTAATGTAAAGGGGACGTACATGGATAAAGGCATTTGAAACCCTTGTATTGAGAATTGTAGCCCATGAAAATGCATGGGATACTGCGGGGTGAATGTTTGTTAGAGGCATAATCACGCGTGTAAGGGTAAACCTGATAACCAAAAGGTCGGAAATGATCATAAGTTGGTTTTGTAGAGTATAAAATTTCATAAGGTGAGGACCCGTTTAGAATTTTGGAGGGTAGACAATTAATGGTGTAAATGGCTATACTAAATGTTTCAACCCAATAAGTGGATGGGGCATGCGCATTGAAAAGCATTGCAAGCCCAGTTTCAACAATATAGCGATGCTTGCTTTCAGCTCGACCATTCTGTTGAGGGGTGTAAGGGCACGAGACATGATGAAGAGTATCATTTGAGTTTAACAAGGTATGAACATTATGATTTGTAAACTCTGTGCCTCCATCACTTTGAAAGGTTTTAATTTTGGTTGTAAATTAAGTTTGTACAAATTTTATAGAGATAGACAAAATGTCATAAAACTCATTTTTTTGTTTTAGTGGGTAGAACCTGTCAGGATCAGCGATCTAAGTTTGATCAATTAGAATTGAATCGCAGCGGAATTAGAACAAGAATTAGACAAATATTGCAAGAACACAATAGATATTCAATGGAACAGTACACGGTTATAGAGAACGAGGGTTTTCTTCAAAATGGATAATATCATTCATGCACAATGCTTCGGTGTGGCGGCTGCTAAGCTTTTCTAAGTTTGCTATAGCTGCTCGTCACACCTTACAATTAGGTCAACATTCCTTATATAAAGGAATGTGACGTCTGCTGATGTCACTTGATAGTGACATCTAACAGAATTATTACAAACAACTGAAAGTAAGCAAACTACTGAGAATGTTCACAACAACTGAGAACATCTCAGAGTATGCTAAGTACAAGATGAAACTAAAACTACTGAAACTACAAGTACTGATTACAAGAAACATAAAACTACTGAAAGGAAACCATCACAACTACTGAAGAGGTCTTCTTCAGCTGTTGTGACAACATCTGAAACTTGGTCTTCAGTCTTTGTCTTCAGCTTTTGTCTTCAGACTTTGTCTTCAGTTCTTTCACTTCAGACTTTGTCTTCAGCTCTTTCACTTCAGACTTTGTCTTTAGCTCTTTACTTCAGACTTTGTCTTCAGTTTTTGTTATTAGTTGATGTCTTCAGCTGTTGCAGATACTTCAGTTGTTGTAATGTCCGTGGGACTTAAAGGTTTTTCTGATCAGGCTCATTGGTTCTTTTGGTCCAACAAACTCCCCCTGAACCAATGCAGCCAAAACCTTTAAGCTTATTGAGGTCCCACTTATTCTTGGCAGAAATACTCTCTTGATCAGCTTCAGAGATATCGATAAGCACAGGCCAGGGAACAGGTTTCAGTAGATGTGAATGTCAAAGGATGGAAGGGAACTCTGTCTTGGGGAACTGGACACAAAGCTGTTATCCCAACCATGAAACCTACTTCCCATTGATGAGTCTATAAGACTCTCTGACGTAGGCCTCAAGGAGAACAACTTGTTCCTCCTTAGTGAGTTCTTCTGCTTCTCCTTCGAAGAAGAACTCTGGGCCATAGTACTCTGATAGGTACTTTAACGTCTTTCCATTTTTCAACTCAACAGTTGTTATCTCTCTGTAAGCAAATTCATCTGGGTGAGTCCCTTCTAATAACAACTGGAGTTCATTTTTCTTGATCTCTTCAAGCCTCTTGTATAACAACCCCTTCTTGACCATTTTGTTCTCCATTAGAGTTTGAGGGGTCATCTTTGACTTGTAGGCTCTCTTGAAGTCTTCAAGTATCTCCCAGGGTGAGACTACAATGGCCAACATAATAACAGCATCTATGGTCTTTCTCACTTGGCCATTGTATCTACTTGGTATGGATTTCTTATGAATTCTAGAACTAACCCTGGGGTCTGGCCAAATCCTTACTCTCTCCTTTTGATATTGAAAGGTATACCTGAGAGCATACAGCCTTTGAGCGTGTTTCTTCATGGCTTGTATAGATGATGACTGAGGAAACTCTTTGTCAACCATCTTCAAAAGTTGCTCATCGTGCTGTTTCTGCTGTTCTTCTTCTTCAATCTTAACTTTCACCATTTGCCTCTGAAAGTCTGGTGTGATCATTTGTTGACTTCTGGGCTCAGGTATTTTTAGAACAGCAGAGATTGGCAGACTGTCTTCTTCATCATCATCTTCTTCTTCTTCTTCCATCCTCAACACCCTTCTCCTCCTTCTGGGTGCATCCTTGGATGTGGTTTGAGGTGGTTTTTGGGGTAAGGGAGTTGGTTTTGAAGGTTGAGTTGGTTTAAGTTTAGGTTTAGGGATTGGTTTGGAGAGTTGTGGGGTTGGTTGTTTTTGAGTGGGAGTTTGGGAAGGCTGATCTAGCATTTTTGTGGTAAGTTTGGCTTTGGAAAGCTTGGCCATATCAGTCTCTTCCCAGCACCTGCTTCATCTAAGGCTTCGATAATCAACCCTTATTGAATGCTTCAGAAGCACAGATTCTGGTGGTTATTGCCAGAATACTGTCTCTGGTCCATGATTTAATCTCAATTAATGATCTTCCCAAGTATTTTGCAATAAACCTGATCATTATCTCCAACCTCTCCCTTTCCATCACACTGTAACTGGCCCATCTCTCTTGTATCTCTTTAATCTCCAGCCTTCTGATCTCAGTGTCTAAAGTAGCTGTATCAAAACCCTGTCTGAAGAGTTGGTCTATTATTTTGTCCATTGATCTGCTGTGAGCTTCATCAGCTTCTTTAATCAGATCATCCAATGATTTCTCTTCATCAGGCTTTTGAGTTTCAGCACTTTTCTTTCTCTTGTATGTGATCAGCTGTTTTTCCTTTTCTAACTCCTTTTCTTTCTCTTGTTGTTTCTCATCTTCCACTCTCTTTCTCTTTCTTTCTTTCACTGCCTTAGACTCCCCCTTTTTGGGTGCATTGGGTTCAGGGGTTTGAATGGCAGAAAGCTTCTTTTGCACAGCATCATCAACAAGTGTTTGTAGATTTGAGGAGATCCTCTCGTCAATGGCTTTATGCACAATCTCATTGATGATGGGAGTGATGAGAGGTAAGGAATGTTGAAAAGTAGCAACCATCTGCTCAGAGGGGTTCTGTCCCTGAGAGGTGGTGCCAAAAGCAGTGGCTGGTGGCTCAGTTGAGTGTAGTGGCTGAGTGTTTGGTGAACCTTCAGATGAAGGTGCCATCTGTGGGTTTATTGGGGCAGATGGACTTTGATCCTGAGACATTTTGGCAAGCAGTTCTTTGAGTCTGCTCACCTCAGCCTCAAGGATTGTGTTATGGGCTAAGACATCAAAGAAAAAGCCCAGGTCATCATCAGTCTTTGCTGAATCACCTGACCTCCTGATTGAATCAGGATGTACATGCCCTGAGTGTAGATCAGTTGTAGCATGTGCCCCTTGTTCTTGGTTCTGGGGACTTCCTGCCTCAGGACTGAGTCCTTCATCGGCAGTTGCCTCTGGTGAGGTCTTAGAGATGTTACCAACTGCATCCTGTTCATTTGCTGAATCAGTAGAAGTGGCAGCCTCACCAGATGTTCTAACCTCCTCCTCTACACGGGGAGATTGAACATTATAACCCCTGTGCTGTGGGTTATCAGCAGCATTTTGGTCCTCTTCCTCAGCTGTTGAGGTTCTCCCCATTGTAATTGGTTTCTGGGGAGGAGGAGAGGAATGCAGCTGACTCAGCACTTGTGCAACTATAATGGTTGGGCTTTGAGGGGCGGTTGCATTTGGAGATAGGTTTGAAGCAGATTGCACCCGGGGTGACTGGTGCTCTTCAATGGTAACCTTCTCAATTGAGATAGGTTCCAGCATTGTGGTATCCCCAATTATGGTTGCATCAGGATCCTGTTGAGAGGATACCTGAGCGGCTAGGGCTGGTGGAGTCTTTGACACTACTGGGGGGTTAGAACCAGTAAGTGTTTCCTGTATTGGTGTTACAGGGGCATCCTCAGGGGACTCATCTCCCTGAGTAGCCTTTTTGGGCTTTTTGGTGTTGGGTTTGGTGGGGACTTTGGATCTGGAAGTGGAGGCTGTGGGTTCCCGCTGCTTGGGTTTTAGCAGCCGGGCAGCCCCTTTCAGTGTAGGGTCAGAGTTGTGCCTGGAGTATACTTCAGGCAATACAGCCGGAGCAGGGACTCCAAGGCCAACAAGGCCGTCTGATTTTAGCTGATTTAAAATTATGGCCATGAGAAACCTGGGATATAATATCCATCTGTTTGCCATAGGTTTCAAAGCCAGATCCTTTAGTTCCATAAAAACTATCTCGGAAAAATTTAGATTTTGTCATTCAAAGATAGAGTATAATACCTGTTGCCATCGGGAGGACATCTGATCCCATGAGGAGGTTTTTGGTGCAAGGCAGACATAGACGTTCAGCATCATGGAAGTGCTTCTTCAGAATGGTGGTAGCACTTAAGTCTCCTTCATACCCGTTATTGATGAAAGACATATCAGTTGTGCCTTTCGGGTATTCTGTGACGCAGGTGGCATCATGTAGATTTAGGGTTTGTCGAATGATGTCTGGAGTGATGACCACCTGTTTCTGGTTAACCAACGACTGGAGAGTGATTTGGCGATCATTCTCACCAGTTTGCACAGAGACGTTGGTCCAGAATTGGCTTAGGGAATCGGGGTATATGGTAGGATTCAGAAGAAAAGCGGTTCGGTACTGGGAATCTACCATAAGATCGATGGCATTATCAAATTTGTTCCAAAAGGCCGATTTCGAGAGGTAGGCAACACAGTTGTGTCTGGGTTTGAGTTTCATGGTCGCCATTGTTGAGAGAGTAAGGATATGAAACGGCTAATGAAACGTTTGAAATTAGGTTTAGGTATTTATAGCGTAAGAAAAAGGCTGATATAAAACGACTGAAAGTGTTGGTGCTGTCATCAGTTGTTTGAAAACAACTGAAGACCTGGTTTTAACTTTCAGAAGTTGTAACAACTGAAGACTTGGTATTAGTCATCAGTAGTTTGAAACTACTGAAGACATGGTTTTGGCTTCAGTTGTATGAAGTGAAACAGCATTTGTAGAAACAACTGAAGAGAAAAGTTTCTCATCAGCTGTTGTCGTCAATTCTTAGCTCATCAGCTGTTTCATTCTGACCTCAACACTTATCAGACTTTGTCTGATTTTCAGACGTTTCATTGGTCATCAGTACTTATCTGTTATACTTACATCAGTAGTTGTAACTACATCAGTAGTTGTAACCACATCAGTTCTTTTCAACAGATAGAGTACTTCAGTACTTTTTAAGTAATTTAGTCTTCAGTAGTTATGAAAACTACTGAGGATAAAAGAACTTATCAGTACTTATTTGTGACAATAGTATACGAATGCTCATCAGTACTTGTTGACTGAGATCATCAGTAGTTGTCACTTATTCTAGCTGCAGCATACCAAGCCTTAACACTAGGTTTTGGAAAGTTGAACTGTCCAAAGGCTTAGTAAATATGTCTGCAAGCTCATCAGCACTAGGAACAAACTTTGGATCAATCAGACCTTTTTCAAAACAATCCCTAATAAAATGGTGTCTGATCTCAATATGTTTGGTCCTAGAGTGCTGGACTGGATTCTTGACAATACAAAGAGCTGAAGCACTATCCATTAGTAATGGAGTCTTAGTCTCTGTAATGCCATAATCCAATAATTGATTCTGAAGCCAGAGTACCTGAGATGTACAACTTGCAGCAGCAATGTACTCGGCTTCAGCAGTGGATGTAGCAACAGATGTTTGTTTCTTACTCTGCCAAGAAACCAAACAGTTGCCTAGGAATTGACATCCACCAGAAGTTGATTTTCTAGTTACTTTACACCCTGCATAGTCACTATCAGAAAAAGCAACTAATTTGCAAGAGTGCCCAGTGGAATACCAAAGACCTAGAGATTGAGTACCTTGCAGATATCTAAAGATCCTCTTGACTGCAATCAAATGAGACTCTTTAGGAGCAGCCTGAAATCTAGCACAAACACAAGTTGCAAACATAATATCTGGTCTAGAAGCTGTTAAGTACATCAAGGACCCAATCATACATCTGTAAAGTGTTTCATCAACAGCTTTACCTTTCTGATCTGCATCCAGTTGTGTGGTGCTGCACATGGGAGTAGAACAGGGCTTACAGTTTTGTAAATCAAACTTTTCCAAAAGACTCTTTGTGTATTTTGACTGATGAATGAAAGTTCCATCAGCCTTTTGTTTGATTTGCAAACCTAGAAAGAACTGTAATTCTCCCATGGCACTCATTTCGAATTTTTGTTGCATCAACTTTGTAAATGCATCACACAACTGTGGATCAGAGGATGCAAAAATAATATCATCAACATAAATTTGAACAAGGAGCTTATGCTGACCCACTTTCTTAATGAACAAAGTTTTATCTATGGAGCCTCTAGTGAAATTATTCTGAAGAAGAAAATTTGACAGTGTTTCATACCAGGCTCTAGGAGCTTGTTTCAACCCATAAAGAGCCTTATCAAGTTTATACACCCAATCAGGATGTTTATTATCCTCAAAACCTGGTGGTTGACACACATAAACCTCTTCTTTTATTTTACCATATAAAAATGCACTTTTGACATCCATTTGAAAAACTTTAAGATTGTGGAATGCAGCATAGGCTAAGAACAATCTAATTGCCTCCAGTCTGGCTACAGGGGCAAAGGTTTCATCATAATCGATACCTTCTTCTTGTGAAAACCCCTGGACAACCAGTCTGGCCTTGTTCTTGACAATTTGCCCATTTCATCTGTTTTATTCCTAAACACCCATTTAGTGCCTATTGCACACTTACCTGGGGGTAGAGGAACCAGTTCCCACACTTGCTGCTTTTTGAACTGAAGAAGCTCAAGCTGCATGGCATCAACCCATCCATTGTCTCTTAATGCAATATGATAGTTCTTTGGCTCTTGCTGACTGATGAAGAGAGCATAGAAGCAGAAGTTGGACAATTGACTTCTAGTTGAGACACCAGCATTGATATCACCAATGATTTGAGACATTGGGTGATTCTTCAGCTCTTGGTACACTATGAGATCTGTGCAAGTGTTTGTAGCACGCTCAGCAGCAACAGATGTTGATCCAGATTCTTGAAACCAAGTATTAGATGGCAAGTCAAATGAAGTAGAGGATTCAAAAATCTCATCAGCATTTGTTGTGGATGGTGCTACTGAAGCTACAGGAACATCAAGTTTAGTAGACTCAGGCAGTTGATCACTAAACTTGAATAGGTGAGTACTGGGATCATCATCAACATCAGTACCACCAGATGGATGACTAGCTGCAGAAGGTGATGAATTCACATGATCTGCAACAGCTGGAGGCTGATAAGGAACATATTGCAGTATGTCCAGATCAAACAACTCCACAGGGTTTTGTGGAATTTTGTCCTTAGGGGATTCATTGAACTTCACATGCAAGGTTTCTTCAACCATCTTTGTTCTGCAGTTGAACACTCTGTAAGCCTTGCAAGTGGATGAATACCCAACAAAATACCCTGCATCCACCTTAGAATCAAACTTTTGGAGTTGATCCTTTGTGTTGAGAATGTAACAAGGACACCCAAATGCTCTGAAGAATGAAATTAGAGGAGCCAAATGATGTAGAACTTCATAAGGAGTCTTCATCAACCTCTGATTCACTAAAGCTCTATTTTGCACATAGCATGCTGTGTTGACAGCTTCAGCCCAAAAGGTCAGTGGCAAACCAGAGTCAGCCAACATGGACCTTGCAGCTTCAATTAGGGTCCTGTTCTTTCTCTCCACTACTCCATTTTGTTCTGGAGTCCTTGGGATGCTATACTGCCTCTTGATTCCTTTTGAAAGGTAGAAATCATCAAGTGTATGGTTTCTAAATTCAGTTCCATTATCACTTCTTATACACTTGACTGATAGGGAATACTGCTTCTCAACATACAACACAAAGTTAATAATTGTCTGAGCAGCCTCATCCTTTGAATGCAAGAAGAAGGTCCATACAAATCTGGAGTAATCATCCACAATTACCAGACAGTATTTCTTCTTTGCCATGCTCATTACTCTCACAGGACCAAAGAGATCCATGTGCAGTAATTGCAAGCAGGCAGTGGACTTTGGTTCTTCTATAGGAGGGAATGAAACTTTGTGTTGTTTTCCTTTTAAACAAGCAGTGCAGGTTTCATCACAGTGGAACTCCTTTATTGGTAGACCTCTCACTAAACTATTGTGGATCAGCTGATTCATGTTTTTGAGATTAACATGACCCAGCCTTCTATGCCACAGTTTAGATTCCTGAGGAGAGGCCTTGGAGAACAGGCAAGGATGACCTTTTATATCAATCTTCTTTGACAAATCCAAGGCATATACTCTTCCTATCCTGTTGGCCTTCAGGAGAGTATGTTCATCCAATACCTTGTCAATCAGCCTCAGAACTTTGGAAGACAGAATCCGGCAGTTCTGGCTTGTGAAAAGTGCAACATGCCCTTTATCACACATCTGACTGACACTCAGTAGATTATACTTGAGATTCTCCACATGGTTAACATCATCAAATCTGATTTCTCCATTTGACACAAATCCTTTCCCGATGATGTAACCTTTAGCATCATTTCCAAATGAGACAAATCCCTTCTTTCCTTGAGAGTAGTCATTAAGAAGAGAACTGCTCCCAGTCATATGCATAGATCCTCCACTGTCTACATACCAGATGCTTCTTTGGCATGCTGAAGAACCCTGCATTTATCATAAGAAACTAGTTAGCTTTAGAGACCCAAACCTTTTTGGTTTTGGGTCTGTTTTCATCAACAGATTTAACCATAACTTGTTTCTCATGATTAACAGCTGATGAAGGTGGAGATGGTGCTGAAATGGATTTCTTAGATTTGGGCTTGGATTTCCTTTTCAGTGGTTTGATCACAGGTGCATCTAGTTGGTTAACTCTCCCCAACAAATGCTGAACCATCATAACAAGTTGTGTCTGATTTGTTGCTAAAGCCTTCAGCTCATTTGACACATCAGTACTTGTTTTTGATGAGTTCCTGTGACCCACCATTTCCTCCTTGAAATTCACAGACTTAGTCTGATGTTTATCATGAGGAACACTATCAGCTGTTTTCTGATAAACCCCATCCTTCTTTTTGGATGTTGGCGAGGCCTTGGGTTTATCAGTTTGAGATGACTGTGGTACAAACTTGGTCTCAAACTCATTTTTCATTTTATTAATCTCTTCTTTAATGAGCTTATCTCTGTTGAGTTTGGAACCCTTTTTGTACCAGCATTCATCAGATAGATGATTGAATTTACCACATATTTCACATGGCTTATTCTTCATCTTGGATTGATCAACTGCTGAAGTGGAAACTACTGAAGGTGTGATCTTCAGTACTTTCCTCCTTTCAGTACTTGTGTTAAGTACTGAAGGATCGGTAACAACTGAAGACTTGTTCTTCAGCTGTTCTCTATCCGTCCTGAAAGACCGTATGATAGATTCCTCAGCAGTTGTTAATCCTTTTATTTCAGCAGATTTGAAATGCTTTTCAGATGTTGTGACTTGCCCTTCAGTACTTGGAGTACTTTGAGGGACAACATCTGAATTGCTCAGCTTCATGTGTTTATCAGCATTTAAACCATCAGGCAATTGATTTGCTGAGATCTTAACACTGACTTCATCCTCTAATTTTGACAATTTTGTATTATCATTTGAGGATGAATCACATGATGATGTGGTTTGGAAATTACTTTCACCTTCAGATTTTACTATTGATTTTGAAGTAAAATCAGTAGGTGGTGCAGTATGATTGTAACCTATTCCAAACTTCACATTTGAAGCTGTTTGCTTGCTGAGAAGCATTTCAAATCCCTTGCAGGATGTTACCCAGCGGTCACACTCAACTTGGGTAGCTGCAAGTGTCTCTTTGAGACTTCTGTGGTTCTCAAGTATGACCTCTACCTTAGCCTTTTCATCATTAAGTTGGCATTTAAGCTTGTAAATCTCATCATCTTTGTCATTAAGAGCAGACTCATACTCAGCTTTTCTTTTGGAAATAGTTTTCTCAAGCTCAAGATTTTGATTGATTAAAGCTACATTTGCCTCTCTAATAGAGACAAAGGCAGCTATGCATGATTCAGAACATAACTTGGCTTTAGCCTCAGAAGATACCTGGGTTACCTGTGAAGATGATGCATCGGAGCAGGAACCCTCAGTAGACTCCAGGGCCATGAGAGCAAGATTCCCAAAAGGATGTTCACCACCATGTTGACCAGCACCAGCAAATAATTGCTCATTGAAACCAGAAAGATCATCTGGTGAGCTGCTCCAGTCAACAACTCCTGGTGTGAAGAAGCTGTGATGAGGTTGAGATTGTGATGGAGATGGTTGAGGCTCAGGTAGGGCTTGAGGTTGTTGTGCTATAGGAACTTGAACTGGATTTGGCTGTGGCATGTAATAGCAGGGATATGGATATGGCATTGGACCCTGAGGGACAAAATATGCAGGAGATTGAGGTTGTGAGTGATGACCAGAACTAGCAGGATGTTGCCCTTTGTTTTGTGAACTATTGCTTGGAAAGGTCACAAAGGGTGCAGAGGAGTTAGATCCAGTTGATCTACACTCTCTTGCAAAGTGCCCAAGCCTGTGGCATTTGTGACACCTCAACTTACTCTTGTCAAAACCAACTTTGGTTTTGCCAGAGAGTCCTGGAAATTTCCTACCAGTTCTCTTGTAGAACTTTTGAGATCTGATATTGATCAAGGCCATTTGGCTCAAAATATCCATCTCTTCTAAATCATCATCAGCAATACCCATCAAATCATCCATGATAAAGCATAAATTATCACTATTACACCCAGAATGACTGTCAACACCAACAAATGCATGATCAGAACTGTTTGAAGAGAAATCTATATGCTCATCATAATGGCTTTCTGATCCAGCATATTCTGACTCATGACCGACCAAGGCAGTGTTCCCTGGTACAAAGTCATCAGTGAGCTTTCCTGATGATGCCAGTTTCCTTTTCTGCTCTATCTCTCTTTCAAATGTAAGCAGTTTCCCATGGAGTTGGGTGAGAGATAGGCTATCCAGATTTGCACTGGAGCGTAGGACAATGGTGTATGTGTCCCATCTCTCAGGCAGTGATCTGAGGAATCTGTTGTTCATCTGGCTGTTAGTATACTCATGCTTGACCATTTTCAGCTCAGAGATCAAGCAGGAGAAACGCTCAAACTGTTGAGTCAGTGTCTCACCCTTCCTATGAGAGAATGTCTCATATTGTTGGGCGAGGATTTCTCTGTTGTTTGCTAAGACCTCATCAGTTCCTCCGAATTGTTCCTTCAAAGCATTCCAGAGGTCATGAGCAGTTTCATGATGCATAAGCCCAGAATAGATTTCATTAGGCAGTGCCATGGCCAGAATTCCATGGGCTTTAGCATCAATCTCAAACAGTTTACGATCTTCATCTGAGTATTGCTCCTTCTTCTTCGGAACCATTTGGTTGGTCTCCGGATTGTTCACCATAGGCTTGTGTGGACCGTGAACCACAGATGTCCAACAACCTGAACTGTTAACAGACAGGTGATGGAGCATTCTTCGTTGCCATATGTTATACTCACTCCTAACCAGCATCGGAGGCTTGGTTGAGGAGCCAGTATTGTGAGGGTCATTAGAAGGAGTAGTCATTCTCAGATTCAAACCAATTCAATCAAGTTTCAAAAGATTTAGCACAAAAACACAACAAACTCAATATGAACCAAGAAGAAACTCAAATTGACTAACCAGAAGCAGCAGAAGACCAATCTCTATAACCAATTCTTGCAAATATGCTAATTCGATCAAACTTTAGATATCGAAATAGCAGTTTCAATGATCAATTGTTAAACCGATCAATGATTAACCTGCTCTGATACCATTTGTCAGGATCAGCGATCTAAGTTTGATCAATTAGAGTTGAATCGCAGCGGAATTAGAACAAGAATTAGACAAATATAGCAAGAACACAATAGATATTCAATGGAACAGTACACGGTTATAGAGAAAGAGGGTTTTCTTCAAAATGGATAATATCATTCATGCACAATGCTTCGGTGTGGCGGCTGCTAAGCTTTTCTAAGTTTGCTATAGCTGCTCGTCACACCTTACAATTAGGTCAACATTCCTTATATAAAGGAATGTGACGTCTGCTGATGTCACTTGATAGTGACATCTAACAGAATTATTACAAACAACTGAAAGTAAGCAAACTACTGAGAATGTTCACAACAACTGAGAACATCTCAGAGTATGCTAAGTACAAGATGAAACTAAAACTACTGAAACTACAAGTACTGATTACAAGAAACATAAAACTACTGAAAGGAAACCATCACAACTACTGAAGAGGTCTTCTTCAGCTGTTGTGACAACATCTGAAACTTGGTCTTCAGTCTTTGTCTTCAGCTTTTGTCTTCAGACTTTGTCTTCAGTTCTTTCACTTCAGACTTTGTCTTCAGCTCTTTCACTTCAGACTTTGTCTTCAGCTCTTTCACTTCAGACTTTGTCTTCAGCTCTTTCACTTCAGACTTTGTCTTCAGCTCTTTTACTTCAGACCTTGTTATCAGTTGATGTCTTCAGCTGTTGCAGATACTTCAGTTGTTGTAATGTCCGTGGGACTTAAAGGTTTTTCTGATCAGGCTCATTGGTTCTTTTGGTCCAACAGAACCATGTGAATCGAGAATGATCATTGATAAAAATAAAATATCGATAGTTGTCATGTGACATGACTGGAGAGGGGCCCCATAAGTCATAATGTATTAGATCTAAAGGTTTGGATGCGCCTTTTTCATTGTTATTAAAGGGAAGTTTGTGACTTTTAGACAACGCACAAGACGAACAAATTTCCCTTTTTGGGAGAATAGAGGAGACAAACAAATAACCCATTTTATTTAATTTAGACAAAGTATCAAATGAAGCATGTCCTAAATGCAAGTGCCATAATTCAAAAGATGCTTTGGGAGTTGTTTTTGAAGTTGCAGACAAGGCAGTGGAACCAGAATGAAGAACATAAAGGCCCGCTTAACACCGACCTTGAGCAAGAACTTGCTTCGTTTTTCGGTCCTGAATATGAAACATAGGAAAAGAAAACATGGCATCCAACTCATTGTCTTTGGTTAACTTATTAATTGAAAGAAGATTATGTTGTAAGGTTGGAACAGCAGGGACGTTTTTAAGATGTATTTTATTATTAAGAGTGGTGTGTCTAATGTGTGAAATAGGGAGCGAATTACCATTACCAAAAGTCACACGATTGTTGCCATGATAGGGAGTGGATTTGTCAAGTTGTTCTGGAGATGAAACCATATGATCGAAGGCACCGGAGTCAACGAACCGGAGTCAGCGAACCAGTCTGGACCCGTATTAGAAACATGGCATTGAGAATGAAAGGCTTTTGCCAACTCATTCCAAGAAGAGCACTGTTAGAAGCAAAGTTAGCAAGATTCGGGCAGATATTGGCATAATGTCCATCGCGACTGCATAACTAACAATAAGGAGGTCGTCGGCCATGACTACGACCCCCGGGAGAACTACCATGCTGAAACGACCACCGCGTCCACGAGCAAGACTAAGCAGTTTGATTCGTTGAACCGAGAAAGCAACGGGTGGGGTTGAAGGGCCATGAATGGAACAGAGAAAGAGTTCATGACTCTCCACTTGGATCAGAAGGTTGCAAAGATGAGAGACGGTTTGGAAGCCCGAACGGCAGTGGAGAAGTTCTCAAAAGAAGCTCCAAGCCCACATAAGAACCAATGGACTTTGTTAGTGTCATCAACCGGGTGCCCGACGGCCGAGAGTTGGTGACAAATACCATTGAATTTGCGACCAAAATCAGCAATAGTAGAGGACCCCTTAACCAAGGTGCGAAGTTGGTCCCGAAGGTGATGAATACATTCGATAGAAGTGTTGAAATAGGTGTTTTCTAAGGTGACCCATATATCACGGGCTATGGTGAGACCTAGAACTTCCGCCATCGCTTGTTCAGAGAGGGAAGCATTAATAATAGCGGTGGTTTTTTGATCATCGGCAAGCCATTGAGAGTAGAGCGGATTGGGTGCAGGTTTGTCACCTTGAAGAATGGTCGGAGGAGGGATTTCGACAGTACCATCGACATGGGAAAGAAGGTTTTGAAGAGAGATGTAAGGCCTCATTCCCGAGACGCTTACAGTTGGTCAATCATCGCATAAATAATATAAGACATCTCATTTTGCAGCGGAAATTTAACTTTTCATTAATGAATAAAACATGTCAGGTATCATTTCATTTTGTTTAAAACCCCAAAAACAATTGTATTAATACATTAACATGTTCAGAATATGGATGCCAGGCTCGTATTGTCCCCAGTAGCTTATGCATCCATGCCTGCACCTCCCCAGCATCAACAATCACCAAAACATTTCAGAACTTAACACTACATTCTATTTCCTAAGATTTCAGAAATTCCTAAGTCCCCAAAGAAATGCAGATGAACATAAGCCAATGCGGCTGAATGTTCAGCAAATGCGGACAAGCAAATGTGGATGAAAATCTCAGGAAAATATTCTAAGTGTCTAAAGGTATGCGGGTGAACCAAATACGAATGAACAAGTCCAAACGCGGATGAATTAAGCCTTATGTGAATGAGCACATACAAATGCGGATGAACAAAAACATCTAAGGAAGAATAAAACATGTGCGGATGAACAAAACATCTGAGGATGAACAAAACATCTGCGGAAGAACAAAACATCTGCGGATGAACAAAACATCTGCGGATGAACAAAACATCTGTGGATGAACAAAAACATCTGCGGATGAACAAAAGACTTAAGCTATTGAACATAAAATCAATGCGGTTGAATGTTAAGCAAATGTGGATGAACTCCAACAAATGCGGATGAAGTCCACAAATGTGGATGAAGTCCACAAATACGGATGAACAAAATGCAAATGCAAATGTACACATTACTTAGGCTATTCCACCAGTTCCAAATCCTCGTTCTAACATATCCTTAGCACAGATCTAACATGCTAAACACTTAGAACAGAGCTTACAACTACACAACATCAAAGAAGGCATTTAAAAAAAACACACATCGCATACACATCAGATGCAAAATGCAGAAACCCATGCTTCGGCTGTAAAAATTCAGTTAATATGCATTTTAGCCCTAAACGAGTCTAAAAAAAGTAAAATAGGGGGATCTAGAACTCACCTCTAGCAGCTTTCAAGTAAGACTTCTTCAAACAGAGAGCAAATGGGAGTTCTAGCATCTAAACACATTGAAACAAGCAGCCAACACAAGAAACACGTAAGAATCGGTCCAGCAGCTCGAACACAGCTGAAAACTGAGCAGAAAACACAAGAAAGCCTCACCTTCTAAGAGAATTGCGCTTTCTCACACTAAAACCCGATTGAAACTTCTTCTTCTCTCTTCTTGCAGCCGAAATCAGAAGTGAAATGGGGGGGGGGGGTGGGAGGCCATGCTTCTTTTAAATCCTATAATGGGCAAGTTTCTCACTTTCACAACTTTAACCCCTTGACTTGGGATATTTCACCTTTCTTTTTTTTTTCTTTTTAAATTTCCAGGTGTTACAAGTCTACCCCTCTTATATAGGTTTCGTCCTCGAAACCTGTCACTCCTCGAATAGCTATGGGTAATGCTGCCTCATCTCCTCCTTAGTTTCCCAAGTAGACTCGGACCCCTTCCTATGCCTCCACTGTACTCGCACCAGTGGAACCACTTTATTTCTTAGCCTCTTCTGTTTTCTATCAATGATGGCCACTGGCTGCTCCACATAATTGAGCCGTTCATCTACCTCAATGTCCTCCAGTGGCATGATCATATCTTCTTCGTTTAAGCACTTTCTTAGATGAGATACATGGTATGTCAGATGAATCTCACTTAACTCATTGGGTAGTTCCTACCTGTAGGCCACCTCTCCTACTCGAGCAATGATTCGGAAAGGCCCTATATACCTCGGGCTCAGCTTACCCTGCTTTCTAAACCGGATTATCCCCTTCCAAGGTGAAACCTTCAACATAACTTTATCACCCACCTTGAATTCAATCGGTCTACGCCTCTTGTCAGCATACGACTTTTGTCTATCTTTTGCTGCCTTCATAAAGGCCTTGATCTTCTCTAACTTTTCGGTCGTAGCCTCAAACACCTCGATGCTCCCTAACTCTTTCTGCCCAATGTCACCCCAACATACGGGTGTTCTACACTTCCTTCCGTATAGCATCTCATATGGTGGCATACCAATGCTGGCATGATAACTGTTGTTGTATGAGAATTCGGCTAATGGTAAGTGTTCGTTCCAACTTCCTCTGAAGTTAATGATGCATGCTCGGAGCATATCTTGAAGCATTTGGATGGTTCTCTCTGACTAACCATCTGTCTGAGGATGGTAAGCCGTACTGATGTGCAACCTCATCCCCATCGTATCATGGAATCTCTTCTAAAATTTAGATGTAAACCGAGTTTCACGGTCAGACACTATAGACACCGGTATTCCATGACGAGTCACAATCTCTTTGATGAATAGATCCGCCAACCTCTCAGATGAATACGTCTCGCGGATCGGTAGAAAGTGAGCACTCTTCGTCAAGCGGTCAACTATCACCCATATGGCATCGTACCCCATTGCCATACGTGGTAACTTCGTAATGAAGACCATGGTGATATGCTCTCATTTCCACTCGGGTATATCCAAGGGTTGGATCTTTCCGTATTGTTTCTGATGCTCTGCCTTCACTTGTAAGCAAGTAAGGCACTTGCTCACATACTCCGTACATCGCGCTTCACACCCGGCCACCAGTAGTCTTTCTTAATATCATGATACATCTTTTTAGTGCCGAGATGAATCGAGTAATGAATTGTATGTGCTTCATCCATGATTTACCCCCGTAGGTCTCCATAACGAGGGATCCACATCTGCCCGAAGCGGGTTCTAACTCCGAGAGTGTTCTAGCCCAAATCCTCGACTAGACCTTTCATCCTTTCGGAGTTAAGACGATCTTCTTTCAACGCCTCATCTTGAAACTCCTTGACCTGTTTCATCACGTCAGAGGTCATCACCAACTGGTAAGCTTTCACTCGGATCAGCTCGGGTCTCTCCTTTCAGCTAAGGGCATCCACCACCACATTGGCCTTGCCCGGATGGTAGTGGATCTCACAATCATAGTCCTTGATCAACTCTAACCACCTCCTTTGCCCCATATTGAGATCCTTTTGCTCGAAGAAGTACTTCAAGCTCTTTTGGTCAGTGAAGATAATGCACTTCGTCCCGTATAAGTAGTGTAATTAGCCTTATGGGTTTTCAACTGTCGGGACGCATGGGTTTTCAATGCAATGACCACAG
This sequence comes from Flaveria sonorensis, assembly GCA_025506505.1. Classification (NCBI taxonomy): domain Eukaryota; kingdom Viridiplantae; phylum Streptophyta; class Magnoliopsida; order Asterales; family Asteraceae; genus Flaveria; species Flaveria sonorensis. Next base: position 181,460 of record CM046439.1, on the reverse strand, counting down.
CCGCTAGCTCCAACTCATGATGATGACGACGATGATGACGAAGACAACGACGATGACGATGACGATGACCATCACTTTTGCCAAGAAATACATCATTGTTACTAGTTACCAAAAGAACATCTAGTGTCATTTCAAAACAAAAATAACTTTTCAGCATGTCATGGATGCCAGTCTTTATTTGCCAGGTTGCTTCATCCTCGTGCCATCGCCAGCAACACCATTACCTGCCAACTGATATGCATTTAGGAAGTTAGCATTGCTGAGTGAGTTCTAGTTTGATAATATAGAAAATATACTTTTTGTAAACTTCACTTGGTGATCATTCAACATTATACATAATCATTCATTAAGAGGTTCATTATCTTTCTTTCATTCATTATCTTTCTCTTTCATTAACTAGGATTGCACAAAGCAAGAGCCTACATTATTGGTTGGCAACGGATGCCGAACCCCTATTGGCAAACATTTATCATGGTAGCTAACCCATCGACAGTTGACCCATGCTGGTAAGCACGAAGCCTGCTCATGAATATTGGTCCCACTCATCATACATTGGTCAATCACAAGGATTAGACCCCATACGTGCATCCTCATGGGCTGAAACAATCGCACATCAGTTGAGCTAACGACAACAAGGTCGTGCACCTCCATTCATTGTGCTTGCAAGGCTTTTCATTTATTATAAGGGACCGGGAGTAACATTCATTAGGTTACACTGTCTTTCTTTCATTTCTTTGTGACCACTTATTTATGAATAATACTTTTAAGCTATTCATTACCTTATAAACACTTAACATGAAATAATAATTATTATTCATAACAACAGCCTAAAAGAAAGGAATCAAACATTAGAAACATTAAACAAGCATAATCTTTCCCTATACATAAGTACTTAACATTTAAATTCTATCCCCAAAATTCCAGAAAATTTCTAAGTGTTTACAGCGCATGAATAAACTTACAGCGGACAGCTTAAAATTTTTTAAGTGTCCATAGCGGACAGCCAAAGTCCACAATGGATAGCCAAGTCCATAGCGTATGGCCAAAATATTCTTAGTATCCACAGCGGATGAACAAGTCCACAACGGACAGTTCATAGAATTTACTAAGTGTTCACAGCGAATGAACAAAGTCCACAGCGGATGAACAAATCTACGGCGGACAATCATACAAATTCTAAGTGTTCACAGCGGACGTGTAAAGTCCACAGCGGATAACAAGCACAATTTTTCTAAGTGTCCACAGCGGACATGTAAAGTCCACAGTGAACACATGCATGATTATTTTCTAAGTGTCCACAGCGGACGTACCATGTCGACAATGGACACATGCAAAATATTTCGAAGTGTCCACAACGGACATACCAAGTCCACAGCGGACACCATGCAAATTCTAAGTGTCCACAACGGACACTATAATATCACCTGTAATGCATCATGATTATTTTCTAGTTCCCAAACAACATTCTAACTTATACTTAGCATAGATCTAACATATTAGACACTTAAAACATATTATACATCAACCCAATCATCACAGCAGTCACACAAACACACATATATCATAATTCAGTCGTACATAGATGGAAAATACATAGTTTGAACAGAAAATAACAGTTTAATTTGCATACCATCCCCAAACAAGCAGAAACATGTAAAAGAGGGGATCTAGAACTCAACTCTAATAGCTTTTGTGTGAAAACTCTTCAAACCCGAGAGCTACCTGGAGTTCTAGCACTAAAACACATAAAAACAAGCTGTCAAACACAAAGAATACACATAAAGATCGGTCCAGAAGTTCAAACCCATTGAAAACCGAGAAGAAAACACTAAAAATCCTCACCTTCTTCAAGATTTTCTTCTTTCTCTCTCTAGAAACCGGTTGCAGCTTCTTTCTGTTCTTTTCAGCCGAAGGTGAGTGTGAAAATGGGAAGTACGGGCTGTCCTACTTCTTTTGAATCCCATAATGGTCAAGTTTGCCCCTTACACACTTTTAACCCCTTGATTTTAAGTAAAACTCTTTTTCTCCCTTTTCTTTTCTCTCTCTCTCTCTCTCTCTCTCTCTCTCTCTCTTATTTTATTTTTTTTGCTGAATTTTCCGGGAGTTACAAGTCCACCCTCCTTATATAGGTTTCATCCTCGAAACCTGTCACTCCTCGAACAGATGTGGGTAATGCTACCTTATTTCCTCCTTAGTCTCCCATGTAGACTCGGACCCCTTCCTGTGTCTCCACTGTACTCGCACAAGTGGAACCACTTTATTTCTTAGCCTATTCTCTTTTCTGTTAATGATGGCTATTGGCTGCTCCATATAATTGAGTCGTTCATCTACCTCGATGTCCTCGAGTGGCATGATCATATCCTCCTCAGCTAAGCACTTCCTCAAATGAGATACATGGAATGTTGGATGGGTTCCACTTAACTCATCGGGTAGCTCCAATCGATAGGCCACCTCTCCTACTGGAGCAATGATTCGGAAAGGCCCTATGTACCTCGGACTTAACTTTCCCCGCTTTCTGAACCGGATGATCCCTTTCTAAGACGAGACCTTCAACATGACTCTATCACCCACTTTGAATTCAATCGGTCTACGTCTCTTGTCGGCATACGACTTCTATCTATCCTTTGCCGCCTTCATAAAGGCCTTGATCTTTTCCAACTTTTCGGTCATAGCCTCGATCACCTCAATGCTCCCTAACTCTTTCTGCCCGATGTCACCCCAACATGCAGGCGTTCTACACCTCCTACCGTATAACATCTCATATGGAGGCATACCAATGCTGGCATGATAAATGTTGTTATATGAGAATTCGGCTAACCGTAAGTGTTTGTCCCAACTTCCTCCGAAATCAATAACGCATGCTCGCAGCATATCCTCCAGTGTCTGAACCATCCTCTCTGACTGACCATCTGTCTGAGGATGGTAAGCCGACTGATATGTAACCTCGTCCCTATCGCATCACGAATTCTCTTCCAAAACTTAGATGTAAACCGAGGGTCACGGTCATACTTGATAGACACCGGTACACCATGACGAGTCACAATCTCTTTGATGAACAGATCTGCAAACCTCTCAGATGAATACATCTCGCGGATCGGTAGAAAGTGAGCACTCTTCGTCAGGCGATCAACTATCACCCATATGGCATCGTATCCCCTTGCCGTACGCGGTAACTTCGTAATGAAGTCCATGGTGATGTGCTCCTGTTTCCACTCGGGTATATCCAAGGGTTGGACCTTGTTGTATGGCTTCTGGTACTCTGCCTTCACTTATAAACAAGTAAGGCACTTACTCACATACTCTGCCACATCACGCTTCATTCCCGGCCACCAGTAATCTCTCTTCATATCATGATACATCTTTTTAGCACCGGGATGAATTGAGTATCGAGTCTTGTGAGCCTCATCCATGATCTTCCTACACAAATCCCCCTAACAAGGAATCCACATCTGCCCCGATCGGGTCTGGACACCAAGAGTGTTCTCCCCCAACTCGGCGACTAGACCTTTCATCCTTCGGAGTTAATCTGATCTTCTTTCAGTGATTCATCCTGAAATTCTTTGACCTGCTTCATCACATCAGAGGTCTTGATCATTTGATAAGCCTTTACCCTAATTGGATCGGGTCTCTACTTCCGGCAAGGGCATCCGCCACCATATTGGCCTTGCCCGGATGGTAATGGATCTCATAATCATAGTCTTTGATCAACCCTAACCATCTCCTTTGCCTCATATTGAGATCCTTCTGCTCGAAGAAGTACTTCAAATTTTTGTGATCAGTGAAGATGGTGCACTTCATCCCGTACAAGTAGTGCCTCCAAATCTTCAATGCAAAGACCACAGCTGCCAACTCCAAGTCATGAGTAGGGTAGTTAGCCTCATGGGTCTTCAACTGTCAGAACATAACCCCGTTGTGTCATAGGCTATAACATTTCCCCATTGCATCAGCACGCAACCCAATCTCGAATAAGAAGCATCTGAATAGACCACCAAGTCTTTATTCCCTTCGGGTAACGTCAAGACAGGAGCTTGAGTCTATCTTGTCTTTAACTCTTCGAAAGCATTCTCCTGCTCTCGACCCCATACGAACTTCACATCCTTGTGGGTCAACTTGGTCAACGGTGAAGCTATCTTGGAAAAGTCTTGAATGAACCTTCTGTAGTAGCCCGCCAAACCTAAGAAACTGCGAATCTCGGATGGCGTCTTTGGAGATTTCCATTGCATCACCGCCTCAACTTTTGCCGGGTCCACCATGATCCCTTCCGGATTAACCATATGACCCAGAAACTATACTTCGCGTAACCAGAACACACATTTGGAGAATTTAGCGTATAGCTTCTCCCTTCTGAGCGTCTCTAGCACCTGCCAAATATGACCGGCATGCTCTTCTTCGTTCTTTGAATAAATCAGGATGTCATCAATAAACACGATCACTGATTTGTCTAACATAGGCCGACACACCTGATTCATCAAATCCATAAAGGCAGTCGGCGCATTGGTTTGACCAAAAGACATCACTAGGAACTCGTAGTGTCCATAATGCGTGTGAAAGGCTGTCTTTGGGATATCATGCTCCTTCACCTTCAGTTGATGATACCCCAACCGAAGGTCTATCCTGGAGAACCAACAGCACCCTGGAGCTGATCAAACATGTAGTCAATCCTTGCTAAAGGATACCGGTTCTTCACAGTCAACTTATTCAGCTCGCGATAGTCGATGCACATCCTCATACTACCATCCTTCTTCTTCATGAATAGAACCGGAGCACCCCATGGAGAGATACTCAGCCGAATAAAGCCCTTATCCAAAAGATCTTGCAGTTGTGTCGTCAGCTCTTTAAGTTAGGATGGAGCCAACCGGTATGGTGTTTTGGCGACGAGTTGCGCTCCTGGTATCAAGTCAATCTGAAACTCGATTTCTTTATCAGGTGGAACCCCTAGCAGGTCTTCAGGAAACACATCGGGGAATTCGCATGCTACCAGCATGTCTGACGCTTGAGGCACGGTAGCATTCACATCCTGTACATAAGCTAGGTAAGCACCACACCCTCGTCTCATAAACTTATCTGCCGTGATCATAGATATCACTCGCGGAGTGATGCTTTCTTTGTCTCCATAAACTGTAACCAAACTACCGTCGGGTGTAATCAGACGAATCATCTTCTTTCAACACATGATATTCGCTTCGTAGGTCGCCAACCAATCCATTCCCAACACCACATCAAAACCTCCTAGAGCCATCACATACAATCTAGCAGGAAACTTATGACTGTCCAATTCTATAAGGCAATCATCTATCATACCGGTCACCTTGGTAGGTTTTTCTATTGCTGTCTCTACGTGAAAGGGCACATCTATGTTTCTATTCTTACCATGCATTACACGACAAAAAGCAGCAGATACAAAGCTCCTACTAGCACCCGAATCGAAGAGCACAGAAGCACACAATTGGTTTACCAAAAACATACCTGAAACTACTTCAGGGTCCACTCTAGCTTCTTCCCCGGTCATGTTGAATGCCCTTGCCTTGACTTTGGTGCTCTCACTCTTCCCCTTTTCTCCCATCACCTTGACCCCTGAGCTTCATGTTCCACCCTTCTTGCAATCCGGCCCAAGTGGCCTACTTCACCGCATTGATAACATCTCGGTACCCTGCACTCCTTAGCATAATGGCCTTCGCCCCTGCATTTGAAGAACCTATTTTTCCCCACTCTGCACTCTCCCGTGTGGGTCTTCCCACACTTCTTACACCCCCTTTGATCATTCCCTTGCCTTTGTTCTGGGCGACGATCGTCAACCCTCATCTTCTTCTCCCCAATCCCATAGTTGTCATTCCCAAACCTTTTCCCATTACCATTCTTGTTCCAACTCTTCTCGACCTTCCTCTAGACTGGCATCGAGTCCCTCTCATTATACAATCTCCCTGCCAAATCCACCACAGACCTAAATGTGCTCGGTCTAGTGGCTATCATGTTCCTCCTAATGTCCACTAGCAAACCTTGCATGTATTTCATAATCTTCTTGGACACCGAAGTTAGTAGATCTGGCACAAGTCTTGCAAGTTCATTGAACTTGGAGGTGTACTCTTGATGAGTCATGTTCCCGGCCTCCAAATGCAAAATCTTCTTATCAATTTTGTCCAATTCCTGATGTGGACAATACTCCTCCAGCACCAGTTTCTTCAAATCCGACCACTTCACTTTTGCTGTCGATCGTTTTCCCTCGGCTTGGACAATGTTGTCCCACCAATATAGTGCCAAGTCAACAAAAGAATGGGAGGCAAACTTCACCTTCTGATCCTCCCGGCATTCACTGATATCCAGTACTGCTTCCATGATCAAATAAGCAAAAGCCCAAAAATGTGCTCTTAATATAGAGTTTTTTTAAGTGTTTAACATAACAAATTTATAAACCATAGATATTGATATAAAGTCCAAATACATGATAACAAAATCATTGTAAAAGCTATAAGTTCAAATAAATTCCCATGATGGAAGCAAACAAATCTGAGTATTCACTCATTGTAATCATGTGTTTGATGAAACCCCATTTAAATTAAGTTGTAATCATGATCAAATAAGCACAAGCCCATGAATATACAGTCAAAGTTAACCTATGGAATTAGTTGCTCCATGCTCATCTCTATCTTTGTTCTCGTTAGCAAATGCATAGTTTGGGGAGACATCGTACGTTTTATAGCATGATTATGCAAATTCAATCCTATATTAAACTGAGTTAAGGATGACGAAATTAAAAAAAAATTAAGAATAGAGAAAGCGACCTGATGCTAAAAGTAATAAGCAACTCAGAACATCCTAAAATTTCCATATTGATTATAAGATAGATTAGCAGTTCTCGAACATCCTAAACATATACTTGTAAAATAACCAATAAAAATCAATATCATAATCATTTGGTTGCATGTACCTTACCTAAACAAGTTATTGATTCCCATGATAGCAGATCCCATTGCACTATACCTAAACACTTGACCTTGATTAATTACAAGTATATTGTATATTGCTATTTTCTCAAAACTCCAGTGAATATAGTTTCTTACACGTTCAGTATCACCTTTCCACTCTATGAAGTATAATATGCTTGACCTCTAAAATATGTAGCTATGAAAACTATGCTTGATCTTAAGCTCCTTTCCTACATTCACGAACATCACATTCACTTGCATTAGTATCATCTACAAACAAATACAATACCATAAATGTATTTATTAATACACTACATTTGTTGTATGATTTAAACTCATGAATAGACTCCTGTGATGCCTAAATGGACTTTCCTGAGATTTTGTTCCATTGTAATAGTAACTCCCCATCAATAATATATTTACTTATATCAGCTCTAACTTGTCATTATATATTATATTACTAGCAGTGAATGTAACCGTTAGCAGAAATCATCTCAGCCATTGGATCAAGCTAAAATCAAATGCTGGTTGTTGAAACTCGACGGTTACGGCTGTTTCAAGGTGGGTTTCAGTGGTTATCTTTGGCCAATTAACTGCAATGATTATGGGTGCACTTGCTGCACAGCCTAAAATTTAGCAGCAAAACAACATGGGCTGGTTGTGCACCCTTTAAACGTCTACACTGACCTATTATAGCAGGCCTTATGTTATGAATTTTGTTTTTAAAAGTTCATTAAATTACTCTTATTAACAGTACTAGCAAGCTTTTAACTACTGCAAGGATGATTGTAATGGAGCAAGTTGCACACAAACATGCGTCTCTATAGATATTGGATAAAAACTCATGTTCTTTCTTACTTGGGATGTTTTTTTCCTTTTATTTTCTCATACTCGGATGATTTGAGATTTTTTTATAGATGTTTTGTAGTGGCAACAAGAATGATACGAGAGGGCTTAGGTATATGCAACTATGAAAGCAAATTTGGATGAGACAACTTCGATGATTTGAGCTTTTCTTTATTGATGTTTTGTAGTTGTTATAATTGTTGGTATTGAATATATATAATACGGTCGAAGATTGTTTAGTACAATCCTATATGTTGGTTTTGGTTTTATTAGTGTTGAATTTGAAACCGCTTTAGATGGTTATAATGGAACATTGATGGATTATGGTTAGACCGGATGGTGAAGACTTATGTTACTCTAGGATGATTAGGTGGACACATATTTTATGGTTGTTTTCTATGTTAGGCTTCTTAATTCTTATGTACTAACTATCCTAAACATATTCACCTACTTCACGTACTATTTTTGTTTAAAATCAAAAGAATTATATTTATGGTATCATGATGTTGAAATACACGGGCGCTAGACAGGTGTAAAACTAGTTAGAACTAAATTTTGGTCATAATTAGTGAATTGTATCAATAGTATGTAGCACAAAAAACGACTTGTTTTCAAACTCTAAGAAATTCATGGCAAAGAAAGTCTAATTAAAAGCCATGTGCACTAAGAAAAATCAAGTCCCCATTATTCATTGTTACCCGAATGGTTCATAGGATTTCCTTAGGCATGTGGTTCACTCATTAATGATCATACATGTAATAATTTTATGAAAAAAGTGTTAGTAGCTTCTTTAACTTTTATCTTGTCAACGACCCTTCAAAAAGTGGATTTTGGTATGGTTACACCTCAAAATCTTAAAAGGGAAAAGAAAATGAATAAAGAGAAGAGCTTATTCAAGTGGAAGTGGAAAAAGTGGGTAAAAGTAAAGATATGCCCATGAGTGAGTATAAAAGAAGATGGTCGCCTATCTCTCACTCCCATGCACCCTCAAATCAACCATATTCTAAAGTGAGAAAGCTCTTATCGGTTCTAGAGAGTGAAAGTAAAGGAATTCATCAAATATATGATTTTTATCATACTTCCTCTTAGATCTAAGCTCTTAAGTCGTTATCTATATGTCAAGTTTGAAACTTTACATGTGCATGTTTGTAGATCTCAAGTTTTCCTCTTAGGTGTAGGGTTTTGCTCGAAGGCTTGTAAAGGTGAGTTCTAGATCCGCTTGTTTACATGTTTTACACTCTTTTGGGGCTAATATACATACCAATATGTTAAATACTTTATAACTTATGTTTTTCTATGATAGAGGTCACATTTTTATAAAATTACTAAGTTTTAATGAGATAAAATGAAGTATGATGCATGATGTGTTCTTGTTGTAACCCTAGCTTAATGAGGACTAGATCCATGGATTAGAGTCATGCATGAGTCGATTAAGTCGTAAGAAAACTAAGTTTGGAATTGGACAGAAGGCTTACAACACCCGCATTTGTTCCTTAACAACCACATTAGTTCCTCAATACCCGCATTTGTTCCTTAAAACCCGCATTAGTTCCTTAACACCCGCATTTGTTTAAGAAGATGCCTAAGCCTAAGTACCATTACCCGTAATAAGTATTACTTACAAAATTTTAGCAGGGTTATTGCTAATATTCTGGTATAAGGGTTATCTTGTGCTTATTATATGGCTAATATTTAATGTTCTATGCTATGTGATGGTAATGAAAGGATACCATGTACGTATTACTTATTATTAAAGTGAAACATTAATGAAAGGATACCCTGTAAGTATTACTTATGATTAATAAATGTTAACCCGGGTTCTAATGATGATGAAAAGTCTTCTAAGCAAAATGAATGGTGGTGCATGACCATGTTGTGGTTAGTCAACTGATGTGCGGTTGTTTCGGCCCATGATGATGCACATCTAGGGTCTAATCCTTAAGATTGACCAATGATATGAATAGACCCTTATTCATGAATAGGCTTCATGCCTAGCACTTAGTTAACACACTTAGTTACAAGACCGTTAAAAAGGGACTTTGCATTTAGTTAACACCCTTAGGAGGATCTTTAGGATCACTTAACAATTCAAATGGGAAACTTGGAACTTTAACCAGATGATACAATACACAACACAAGTAAAGTAAGAGCAAGAACACAAGAGATAATTTTCAAGGAAGTAGTATATTGCTTCTTCAGTTCTATTACAAGTGTTTGCACTGATGTTTAAAATACAAGAACCTTTGACTCTTTATACTAAACCTACAACCGTTAATATTCAAAAAGATAGTTAGATGTGACTAATCTAGACAACAAAATCAGCCTAAAGTCAAAAGGCAGATAGCCTTTTGACTAGTGACTATGACAGGCCATAGCTCACTGACTTTCCTATTACAAAAAGCCAAACAGGAAACAAATACAGAAACTTGCAGACAAAGACCTTATCTACTTTATCATAAAGCATGGAGGTTTCACCAACTTATGATAGTTGGTGAACCACCAGAGCATACAGCGGACAGGAGGTTGCTTTATGATAAAGTTGACAGAAAAAGTGTCTTTTCTTTTTCTTCTAAAGTAATCAGTCTTATCTTTATTCAGCTTCGGAAGACTTTGTCTTGAGAGCTTCGGAAGACTTCATCTTTAACCTTCGGAAGAGTTGAGTCTTTGGCTTCGGAAGACTTCACACTTAGTGTAAAGTTTCCTTAGTAGTTTCTTCTGAACATTGGCTTTGGAAGATTTTACACTTAGCATTTTTCTTGAGTGTGTAAAACTTCTGAAGCTAGTTCTTCTTTGTTTCTTAGTGCATGTTGGAAGACTTGGTTGTTTTGGCATCTTTTGATTGATCCTTTGGTTGCATCAGCCTCTTAACCTTAGTGATTCCTACAAACTCCCCCTAGGCTGATGCTACCAAAACAGAGAGGTCTTCAGATTGGGATAGTCCATATGAGAATCTTCAGAAATCCTTTCTTCATCAGTAGATCAGGATTCTTCAGACTCATGAAGTACCTTCTCATGTCATAGAGATCATGCAGAGGGAGTTCAAGCATGTCACTAGTGAAGTAGATATGTTGTTCTCCCTGGTCTCTAGTGACATACCATCTATCTGGGTTTTCATTGAATGCCCAGGATAGAATTGGTCTTCTAACAGAGAGAGGCTCTACTATGATGGGAGTTGGTTGAGAGCCCTCTACATGCACTTCCTCAGGATGTTCTGACTCATCCTGAGGTTGGGAGGAGGATGCCTTTCTTGTTTTCTTCTTTGAAGATCTTCTTCTGGCCATCCTCTTTCTTCTCCCAGATGATTTTGACTGAGAGGGTTGGTTTTCTCTACCAGGTTCTTCAGTGGATTCCCTCTCAGTTGGGATCTCCTCTCTCCCAGGTTCAGAAGGAGAGGGAGGAGAACCTTGCTATGGGTCAGAAGATGAAGTTGGCTGTTGTGTAGCTTTAGGTGCAGGTGTTGTTGTCTCTATAGGTTCCACCTTTACCTCAACTTCAGGTTGAGCTTGACTTGATAATGAGTGAAGATCCACAAGCTCTCCCCTTTTAATCTTCTGCTTGATCATCCTTATATGCTCATCTATTGTAGATAGAGACATGGGACCAAGCCTCCTTCTGGAGAATCCATAAAGCTTCAAGAAGCTCATCATCTTCTGCCTATCTGCAGATTTTTTAGAATTTTCTGGATGCTGGCTCTTGATTTAGCAGTCTCTTCCCTTTGCCTCTTTCTAGCAGCTTGTTTTTTCTTTTAGCTCTTTCTTCTAGCTGCTTGTTATATTCAAATAAGATGTAGTCATATGGCAAGGGAAGAAGTGTTGGTGCCTGATAGAGACCTGTGGCACTCAAGTAGTTGATCATCTTTAATATTTCTTCTTCATCAACTACTTGAGGTTTTTCAGTAGCCACAGTCTCTTCCTCAGGACTTTCCTGAACTGGGGAGAGAATAGGAATGTCCTTATAAAGCCTTTTCCTCCTTAATTCTTCTTTGTGTTTGAGGTTTAAGGCTGCATCCTCAGCTTCCTTTCTCTCCTTTGACACCTCTGTGTCTGCCAGTTCATTTAACTCATCTAAGGGGAGAGAGATGAGTTCATCAACATTGTAGTTCCTGGTCCCCAGATAATTGAGTCTGGCTGCCCTTAGTTCATCTTCTTGAGAGTTTAGAATAGGGGTAGCCCTGATTGCAGCTTGCATAAATCCTGGGGAACCACTAGAACTTTCTCCCCTTAGCTTCCTCTTCCTCTCTCTTTTTTCTTCTTCAATCTCCTCAGCAGTGAGTTTTCTTTTGCCTTTGTCTGCCACAGGCTGAGGAGAGCTTTGGCCTTCATTGCTTGGTTTAGTAGACAAGCTCTGGCCAGAGAGAGGTTGTGATACACCATCACCAGCTGGTGCCTCACTGAGGGTATGTGGTGCTGGAGGAGAAGTTGTATCAAGGTTCATAGTTTCAGCCTTCGGGCCTTCAGTCAAGGCTTTCCCTTTGAAGCTAATCTTAGGGTCCACCTCAACATCCAGTTGACCAAAGGTTTCCACTGCTAGCCTCTGTCTATATAGTGCTGATCTCCTTTTGAATTCTTCCAGCACCCAATCTTAAATTTTACTGGCTAGTCTGGGAGCTTGTCTATTATTGCTTGGGTTGACAAGTGCTAGATCTACCAGATTTATACCCTCATAGAAACTCAGGTTTGAAATGTTTAAGATTTCTAGTTGACCCTGAGCTCTAAGAGTATAAGAGCTTTCCTTTCACTGTCATACCCCTAACCCTAGATTAGGTTCTCAGAAGGGGCAGACATTGCTCTTGGTATTCCCTCCTCAAACAGTTGTTGTATTAACAAATATATATCACTGTCTAGAGGAGGTTGCTGAGTATGGACAACTGCAAGAGAGGATGGTGAGTCCTCTATGTCCATACTCTGAGAGGAACTCCCAGGTTCTGTGATTGTTAGGATTTTCTCCCCCTTTTTGGTAGCATCACCCTCTTGCATAGGTGAGCTGGGAGTTTGATCCATGACATCCACAGGTTCTTGTGGACCTGGATGAGTTGATCTCATTGGTCTCTCAGCGAGCTTACCCTTGAGATCGGTGATCTCAAGTTGCTCGTCATTGACCCTTTCTGCAAGATAGTCACCTGAGATTCTAGGTGAGCTATCTTTGACACAAAGTAGGTGCACATGTTTGAAAGTTTGTGAACCTTTTGTTGCAGACTCCCCTCATCTTCAGATGAAGAATCATAGGGGGATGAGAGGATTGGACCTGAGTCTTCTCCCTTATCACCAGCATAGGTTTGTTGGCTGCTGGATTTCCCCTGCCTAATGACATCTTCAAGAAAAGTGTCAAGAGGCTGGGTTGCCATGGTAGAGGTCCTAGTGATGTTATCACTGGCAACAATGATAGCCTCTACCACATGGATCTCCTGGACAATCTGATGGATCTCCTGGACAATCTGAAGATCTACCTCAGTTTGGGGCGTCTGATGTGGGCTAGAGATGGGTAAGGCAGGAGCACTCATCACTCCTTGAGTGTGGGAAGAGAGGAGAGACTTATGGTACTCACTGAAACCCAAATCTTCATCAGAGTAGAAGTCAAGGCTAGGAAGTGGTTGATTTAAATCAAGAGGCTGGGGATGGTAACTTTCCCCTGAAGGTTGATCACTAGAGTGTTGAGACTCAGAGTGATGGCTTAAGGCTGTTTGAGAGGGTGTGAGCTCATCAGGCTGAGCATGAGGAACCTCAGCACTGATAGTTGCAAAGATGGGAGTGGTTTGCTCCTCAGGGGAAGTGGGAGCTCTAATGTCCACTTCCTCCTATATGGGTTGTGATATGGGGGCCTGCATATGCTCAATAGCAGGTGTAGGGTTCGTTTGGATTTTCTTTGGTAAGTGAGGGTAATGGTAGGCCTTGATGGTGGTTGAGAGGTAGAGGGTGTTGGTTCATCACTAGCTGGTGCTGCTAGGATGTCACCCTGAGCAATGAGCTCAAACAATTTTGGGACAAGGGCTGTTTCTACCCCTGAGAACCCAACAGTTGGCTTTTTCAATATTTTGAAAATGCCGGGGATCATATGTGCAAGTTTAAGAACATTACCTGTTCCCCTCAACTGTGGTCCCATTTCACAGTTGAGAATGTGTTAAACATACCGGGGAAACATGTAATATTCTAGGGAGTCCAAATTTGCAAGTAAATTTGTGAAAACAAACTGAGAATACTTGAATTTGACCCCTTGAACCATCCCATGGATAATGAAGGAGAGGTCTTCAAGAATCTGGTCCCATCCTCCATGTTTGTTAGACAGGCCGTGGATGACAACATGGAGGAGGTACTTCCACTTGTATGAGACCTTCCCTTTCCTGAAGGTCTTGACTGTGAAGTCACCTTCATATCCCATCAGCTCAAAGGAATGGTTGACAGCAGCTTTTGGGAAGGACATTTCACCTTCTTCATCATCCAGCTGAAGATGGGTGTTGATGATGGCTGGAGTGATGAACAGTGTCGTCCCTTGCACTGTGGCAGACAGTGCCTTCTCCCCATCCAAAGTGACCTCTTGACAGGTCCGCCAGAACTCAAACAACTGATCCTCATAGAGGGAGGATCAATCGTAAGGAGGTGAGATAATGAGACGAAGAAAGATACCTACAAACATTTGAGAAGCTTGGATCCTTCTCAGAGTTTAACAGAGCAACCTCATTTGTGTTGCCTGTGTAGATGCATGGTGAAATCTGGGTCGTTTCGGCGATCAAGATTTTCCATTTGCAGAAGCTTTGCAAAGAAGGAAGGTAGAAGAAGATGAAATTTGGGGTTAATTTTAGGTTAAGGAAAAAAGAGAGTAGAGAGATGAAGATAGGACCATTTGGGGAGATATACGCAGGATTTGAAACAAAGTTTATTGAAAAGATAAACTTTGAAATCCGGATGTGGGTCCTAGTTTCAAAAAAGCGCCCAAAAAGTTAGTTTTCTTGGAAGTAGAAAATAACTTCCGAAGACAATTGTGGCTTCGGAAGATTTGAAACAAAGCTTCCGAAGGTAAATTATGCTTCGGAAGATATCCCCAAGAATTTTGAAAATTTTGACTTCGGAAGAAATGAGTAAGTCTTCCGAGACTAAATTGATTCCGGAAAAAATTTGTTCTTAAAATACATTAAATTGTTTATAAGAGACTTAAGCTTCGAAAGATACTTCAAGAATTTCTTCCGAAGGTAAATCTTAGATAAACAAGTTGAAGGAATTTTTAGGACATAAATTTCTTCCGAAGACAATTTCACTTCTTCCGAAAGTAAAGTTTTATTATCATTCTAAGGAATATCAGTTTAAAATTTTATTTTCTTCCAAAGAGAACTGGGCTTATGAGGTGAGCTAATAGACAACTTAGGACACACAATTTTTAGGAGAAAAATTTGATTAAGTTATTTCAAAAAATCTATTTAAAGTTAATCATCCCAATAGCTAATACAAGATATTTAAATCTCTGTTCATCAAAAGCCTTTGTGAATAGATCAATATATTGTTCATTTGTGTTAACTTTGATTAGTTTTATCAAGCCCTTTTCAAAGTTATCCCTAATCAAATGATACCTGATTGATGTGTTTGGTCCTTGAGTGCTGCACAGGATTCTCTGTAATAGAGATAGCACTATTGTTGTCTATGTGGATGGGAGTCTCCTTGAAGTTGAATCCATAGTCAAGCATCTGATTTTGAATCCAAAGCATTTGAGCACAGCAGCTTACAGCAGCAATGTATTCAGCTTCAGCAGTTGATACAGACACACAGGATTGTTTCTTACATTTCCAGGAGACTATCCTTCCACCAAGAAATTGACATCCCCAGAGGTTGACTTTGCAGTCATATTGCAACCACCATAATCACTGTCTGTATATGCATACAAACTGAAGTCAGAATTCTTTGGATACCAAAGGCCTAAGTTTGGAGCACCTTTGAGATACCTAAGAATCCTTTTGACGATAAGGTGTGACATCTTGGGGTTGGCTTGATATCTGGCACATATGCATGTAGCAAACATAATATCAGGCCTGCTAGCAGTAAGGTACATGAGTGACCCAATCATGGCCCTGTAGAGATGTTCATCAACACACTACCCCTCAAGGTAAAGACCAAGGGAATGGTTTTTGGCTATGGGTGTCTTAGCAACTTTACAATCAGTCATCTTGAACCTTGTAAGTATGTCCTGTACAAACTTTGACTGACTGATGAAGATGCCATCTTCAACCTGCTTCACTTTAATTCCTAGAAAGAAATTGAGTTCCCCCATGGCACTCATTTCAAATCTATTCTTCATCAGCATCTCAAAGTCTTTGCAGAGCTTTGGATTAGTTGAACCAAAGATGATGTCGTCTACATATATCTGAACTAGCAATGTGTCATTCCCTGTATCTTTGATGAAGAGAGTCCCATCAATAGTACCTCTTTTGTATCCATGATTGCAGAGGTATTTTGATAGTGTCTCATACCACTTTCTTGGAGCTTGATGTAGTCCATAAAGGGCTTTATCAAGCTTGCGGACATAATCAGGATGATCTGGGTCTACAAAGCCAGGTGGTTGTTTAATATAAACTTCTTCATCAATCACCCCATAAAGAAAGGCACACTTCACATCAAGCTGGTAGACCTTGAAATCCTTGGATGCAGCATAAGCCAGGAATATCCTTACAGCTTCAAGTCTTGCTACAGAGCAAAGACATCAGTATAATCAATTCCTTCTTCTTGTGTGTATCCTTGGACAACCAGTCTAGCCTTATTTTTGATGATGATCCCTCTATCATCCTTCTTGTTCCTAAATACCCACTTGGTACCTATGACAGTCTTCCCTTGAGGAAGAGGGCACAAGTTCCACACCTTCTGTCTTTTGATTTGAAGCAACTTTTCTTGCATTGCTTCAATCCAGCTTCCATCCTTTAGAGCCTCATCAACTTTCTTAGGCTCAATTTGGGATAAGAAACAAGAATGTAGACAAACATGGCTATCATGAGTTTGTCCTCTTGTTCTCACCCCAGAGTCAACATTTCCAATGATGTTTATGGTGGGATGTGACTTGTGGATCCTGAGTTGAGGAATCATAGCAAGTTGGTTGGACAGATCAAGATTAGAGAAATTTTGATCTGGAAAAGAAGAATCCCCCACCACATCAGCACACTTAAAAAGAGAAACTTGATCCAATGAGTATGTGACATCATTGATGTTGTCTGTTGGTCCATTTGATCGAATTTCAGTACACTTGAGAGGTTGATTCGTTCAATATCAACAATAATAACAAACAACAAACACTATGATGATGAAGAAGAATTCAAAAGTATTCAACATTAAGAAATTAATGATCCAATACAATAAATGAACAATGGCTCAATATATTTCTATGAAAATTCAGCCTAAAATAGATACTTGCAACAAGAGTAAACGATTAGGGTTTTGCAAGGATGCCCAACAATGAACAAGATCAAAACTATATATAGTAATGATAGTTTCGCTAACAGTTTTGCTGTCAGGGAAACTATCCTGCTAAAGTCACAGTTTTGCCCGGCTGAGATTAACAGTTTCGCCGGGTGAAACTAGTAGCTGACTATGAGCGAAACTATAGTTTCGCTCATAGTTTCGATGTGACAGCAAAACTAAACTAATTAACCAACATACAAAAGTAAACTAACATTAAGCCTATTACAAAGAAATATAAACATAACCTAATATAAGGTGAGTCCAACCTATACATGATCTTCAATACTCCCCCTAGGTTGGACCTCACCGTCTTCATCACTCTTGATTTGACTTCTTAGCTCCAGTCTATCCAGCTGCCTCTGATATTTCTTCAGTAGCTCCTGTAGCAACATCCTCAACACGTGCATGTGCCTTAGAAAATTTCTTTGTTAAGTCCTACACATCCATCCTCAGCTCATCTTCTGCTCTAATCTTCTCAGCCAACTTCTTCACCCTAGCCCTCACTCCCCTCACCTTGTTAGCAACAGACATGAACAATCCAGCTTGTTTTCTCTTTTCAGCTCCAGCTCCTACTTTTATATGATTCTCACACAGGACAAGTAGATCTTCATCACACAAGGCAAATATCTCCATCGGGTCAAACAGCCTAAATTCTCCTCCATTCTTTAGTCTAATCACCGCTTCCCTAGTATTGTTATCATAAAACCATTTCTCAAAACTCTGAAGCTATTGGGGAAGGGGATCTGGCACTCTAACTCTGATCATAGACTTTGGGGTTTCACCCTTAGCACAATCCTCCCTTTTCCAGTTTCCCAATCTTTGTCCTTCTTTGACCTCCTTCTCTCCGCCTTCATGAATTCGAATGCCTCAAAGTTGTCATTCATTCCATTCTTGATCTCCTCCTCCAGCATCTTGGCCCTCTCACTAAGATTAGCATCAAGCAATGGTAACACAGCTAACCTTCTTAAGTCCCACTTAGGCAAGGTCTTAAATGCCTTCCTCTTGTGCAGATATGTAATCCCTCCCCCTCTCCTCTTGATCATGAACATCTTGAGGCCGGGGTTGTATTTCCAGCTTAGATCTTCTTATCACTTCCTTTCTGCTCATCCTTGGCATATTTTGAAATAGAGGAGTTAGCTCCTCAGGCTCCTTCTCTCTCACAAACCATTCTTCTTTTGTCATCTAAAAACGTCTCCTTCATCCTCGCCCTTCTTGGCAACATAAGTCAATGGTCTCTCATCGACCTCATAGTAGTCAAGCTCAGAATCATAGTCAATTAACTGTTCTTCCTCTTCCTCCTCATCTATTAATCTCTTGTCAGCACTTTCCACTGGATTATCTCTCACAACCTCCTCTCCCACCAGATCCTTCTCTATGTCAAAGTCCAAATTCACAAACCCAGCCTCAATCACCTCTTCTACATTCTCAGACCTCCCCGTCACATTCTCAGTCTCAACATCCTTTCTCACATCTGAACCCCCAGCCTCCTCGGCTCCTGCATCAGAAGTGCCCTCTCCTGCCCTGGAGGATGTACCCACATTGAGAAATTGGTACTTAGCAGTATCAGTCATATCATCTAACTCAGATTGAGTTAGCTGATTGGGCAGGCCGGCTGTTGCCTTAAGTTCATCGACCTCTGTCAGTAATCTCTTTATCAACTTTTGCTGATCTAACAGCATCCTGGTCATCCCCTCAAGCATCTCATCCTTCTGTTTCTCTCTCAGCTCCTGATTGGTCAGCATGGTCTTAATCATACTCAGTTCATTAGCTAAAGAGGAGTTGAGGTACCTAATAACATCCTCATCCAGACTAGCTCTCTCCTCCCTTCTCTGGGGCTCAGTGAATGCTTGATGTTTGT
The DNA here is from genome assembly GCA_025506505.1 of Flaveria sonorensis. NCBI lineage: Eukaryota > Viridiplantae > Streptophyta > Magnoliopsida > Asterales > Asteraceae > Flaveria > Flaveria sonorensis. The sequence continues at coordinate 162,402 of CM046439.1, read as the reverse complement.
GCTTGGTCCTCCTCTAAGACTCCCCCTCCTTAGCCTTTTTCTTTGACCTTCTTTCCTTCTCTGCCCTCACTTCTTGTTCAGCCTCATGAATCTCATCTTTGAAGTCATAACTTTCTTTTCTTCATTGACTCAGCTTGCTTATGTCTCGTCTCCTCGGCCCTCTTATCCTCTGACTCAACCACCCTTCGAATATAATTCCAACTTTCAGGAGGGTACATATTTTCCAGCAGATGTGTAATCTTCCCACTGAAATCGTGCCTTATCGCACAGCAGTCGGCAAAAATGCGAGTGTTCATCTGCACTAACCTCTTTATCTCCCCGTGCCTCGGTACATTAGGAATAAGATCATCAATAATCATCTACAGAAATCGAGGATACAATAGCCATTTATCTTTCTTTAGGGCCATTACATTCTCTGCCATGTAGTCAAAGATGAGTTTGGCTATATTGGCCTTCTGCCCTCTACAAAATATAACCATAGCCTTGGCCCAGTCAAGATTCAGCCCATCTGATCCACCTTTTCGGTGATCTAAGCACATGATGAAGACATGGGCGATATATCTCCACTCCTTGGACAGAAAGGACTTATTGATCTCCTTTCTAGTGCCAAAAGGAGGGCCCTCGTATCCAATACTCCTGAATGCATCAAAAACCTCCTGGTCTGTCAACACGACCTCATCCCCACTATCCTCTTGGAGTCTCAACACGCGTGAAATGATCTCAGTAGTAATAACAATGTCGTTCTCCAGTACTCACGCAACAATCCTCTGAGGATTGGCTTTGGTGTCGTACTCGGCAGTACGCCAGAAATCTCTGATCTGTAGATCGTAGATGGTGGGAGAATGAGTGATCGCATATGCAATGGGTGATCTCTGAAGCCAACGGATACAGTCTCTAAATCCTGCAGCTTTGGGATGTGTATCATCCAAGATGGCCGTGATGTTATTCCTCTCGTCAAACTTTAGATTAGCCATATAATTTGAAAAACAGATGAAACGCATTAGAAAGATATATTAAAATGAATAATAAAGAAAATAATTAAAAAGAATAAAAATGTAGAAAAATCAATATAAATTTGCTAGGCGAAAGTATAGTTTCGCAAGCCGAAACAGAAGTTTTGGCACGCCGAAACTATAAATTCGGCGCAGCAAAACTAAAACATGACCAGCGAAACTGTTAAGTTCGCTCGGACACATGACTTCACAGTTTCCTTGAAAAACCTTTGAACTTTCGTTCAGTTTCGCTGGACTATCGATACTTTCGCAGTAAGAACTGCGAAGGTACCGAAGAGTCTCAGCCTAATCGATTCAAAACGAGTTGATTAAACCTAGATTAAATTATTGTCCAAGTTTCAAACCCACATTAGGTGCTTAAACAACCATCAAACATGTAACAAACACTCAGAATCTCATAATCGTTCGAGATAGACACGGTATACTCTCAAAGACCTAAAACCTCGATAGAGCGAAAAAGAAGTCTTAGTTTCACAAGAAGCGATATATAGACTATAGTTTCGCTGCAGCGAAACTATAGTTTCACCCGTATAAGCTTTGGTTAGAAATGACTCTGATTTGAGCGAAAGAGACGGCGAATCTACAATATCACTCTGCGAAACTATCAGCGAAAGTATAATTTCGTTGGAAACTTAAAATTTAAAAAAATTTATTTACCTTTAAAAATCATATAAAATAAAATATTTAGAAAAAGAATTAAAGAATTTACCCCACAAGACCTCACCAAACTTCACATATTTTTAACATAATAAAAGAAGAAAAAATAAGGATAGAGAGGAACGAGAAGCTAAAGAGATCTTCTGGAGAGTCATAGATCGGCGGAATTGCTGATATACTTGTCCTTTTAAGTCCATGCCTTCTTCTTTTCAACAAGTAAACCGTAGCTACAGTTATCATGTTTTGGTTCATTTAAAGAACACTTGAATGACTCAGTCCACACAGACATTTGGCAAAGAAACTTATCATGTCCTCATGATATATTGAACAAATGACACATCCTGTTTGACTATTTTCTTTTTAAAAGTAACAAAGATCCTTTTACAAAAGAAGCACATTCCTTATAGACATCAAATGATGAGAGCTCCAGGTCTATACTCACGTATAACAGAGGAGTTGATCAATTGAGTCTTTCAGATGAGAGCTTCAGGTCTATACTTACGTATAACAAACAAGATCATCAAATTGTGCCGATGAGAGCTCCAGGTCAGTACTATCGTACAGCAAAGGAGATCATCACTCCAGGTCAATGTTCACACATAGCAGAGGAGATAAGCACGAGGAAGAATACAGACAGGAGCTTCTTAGAAACAAAGATGAACAAGCATATAGCTTTTGAGATAGGATGGCAAAAAGAAAAGGATACTTTTGTTAAAAGATAAATCAATGCAGAAATATCACGTTCTCAACCCATTTTGAACAAGGACTAACTTTGTGAAGGCCAAAAATGTCAAGGAAATTATCCGAATCACCAAGTTTCTTATTCTGTTAGTTTAGCCACTAGATTACTGTCTACTTCGCTTTCTGGCTGAACCTATCAAGCATATCCCAACACAATACTATTGACTTCCTTCACATCATCCTTGTCAGTAAATTTTATTTAGGATAATTCTGGAATAGAGAACAAGAAGGAAACCGTTTATTATTCTCCCTCGAAATTTCTACAAATCAACAAGATTGAAGAAATTTCAAAGTAAAGATTTTTTATATTATTATATATATATATATATATATATATATATATATATATATATGTATGTATGTATGTATATTTTTTCTTATTATGTGAAATGAGAAAGAGCTATGGGGCTTACCAAAAAGATGAAAAAGAAAAACAAGAAGTATAAACAATATTCACATGACCTAGATTTAAAGAAAAATGGATTTTAAAATGATATTAATCCTAGCATAGAGATCAATTCATAAAAACGAGGTTTATCAAATGTTTTAGTGAAAAGATCTGCTTTTTGATTTTAGTATCAATGGGAATAATATCAATAAAACCCTTCTCCTGAGCATCACGGATTGCATGAATCCGTGTCTCGATGTGCTTGGTTCGGGAATGATGGATAGGATTCTTTACGATGCCAATGGCTGCTTCGTTGTCACAGAACAACGGTGTGTGGAGAAAGTTGATGTCGTAGTCAATCATCTGATGTTGTATCCAGAGCACTTGTGAGCAGCAGCTTGAAGCAGCAATGTACTCTACCTCCCCTGTGGAAAGAGAGACAGTAGTCTGTTTCTTGCTCTGCCATGATACAAGACAATTTCCTAGGTACTGACATCCTCCAGTAACCGATTTTCTGTTTAACCTGCAACCATTTGAATCACTGTCAGAATAAGCATGTAAGTCAAAATTCCCACCATAAGGATACCAAAGCCCTAAACGAGAAGAGCCTTTAAGATAACAAAAGATCCGTTTGACTGCCTTTTCATGAGACTCCTTCAGGGCAGATTGGTATCGAGCACAGTATCCTACAGCAAAGGTTATGTCAGGACGGCTTGCTGTAAGATACATAAGGGAACCGATCATAGATCTGTAAAGATGAGGATCAACAGGTTTCCTATTCTCGTCTGGAGTGAGGCAAGTTTGAGCAGTTAATGGAGTGAGTTCAGGAGAAGCATCATCCATCTTGAATTTCTTCAGAATGTCTTTAATATACTTCTCCTGATGAATGAGAATTCCCTCTGGTTTTTGTTCAACCTGCAACCCAAGGAAAAAGCACATCTCCCCATCATGCTCATTTCAAATGGCTATGCATAACTTCCTCAAACTCCTGACACAGCTTTGGATTGGTGGAGCCAAAAATAATATCATCCACGTAGACTTACACAATCAGCAGCTCACCATCCACTTCCTTCTTGAATAACGTCATATCAATGGTGCCACGAGAAAAACCATTGCTTAAAAGATACTGTGTTAGAGTCTTGTACCAGATCCGAGGAGCTTGATGAAGGCCATAAAGGGACTTTTCAAGTTGTAGACTTTGTCAGGGAAGTCGGGATCCTCAAACCCTGGTGGTTGACACACGTATATCTCTTCGTCAATGTCTCCATAGAGAAATGCACATTTGACATCCATTTGATAGACTTTGAACTGCTTGTTGGCGGCATGAGCTAGAAAAATCCTAATAGCTTCAAGACGGGCTACGGGAGCAAAGACTTCTGAGTAATCAATCCCCTATTCTTAAGAAAATCCCTAAACCACCAATCTTGACTTGTTTCTAACCACAATACCACGGTCATCGGGTTTGTTCTTGAACACCCATTCCGTGCCTATTGGGCATTTGTTTGGTGGGAGATCAACCAGGGTCCACACCTTGAGCTTCCGGAATTGTTGTAGCTCCAATTGCATCGACTCAACCCAACAAGGATCTTGAAGGGCTGCATGAATATTCTTCGGTATGATTTGGGATATAAAACAAGAGAATAGGCATACATCAATCAAACCAGATTGACTCCGCGTCCGCACTCCATCGGTAATGGAACCTATAATGTTATCATGGGGTGGTCTTTCAAGGTTTTGAAATCAGTGGTTAAAGGTAGGGTATTTGAAGATGGTTGATTAGAGTCAACTGGTGATGTGGATGGAACAGGCTGAGATGAGGTAGATGTAGGTGACGAGGGAAGAGAAGCGGAACAGGTGGAGGTGGAATGTCAAAGGATGATGAAGAAGATGCAATGTCAACAGATGTAACATTGTCAGGTGATGAATGAGGAACAGGTTGATTAATGGGAGTAACGATGGGTAATGGATCTGGAGGAATGATGTTTGTTTGAACAGTAGAAGTGGACGCATCATCATCAAAAACTGGAAGATTAAATGAGTTGAAAACCGTATTGGAGTCAAAGAACCATGCAGGTTCGGATCGGACATCAGAGGAATTAGATTCCTGCCAATCAATATAGAAAGACTCTTGAACAATATGGTTCTCTTGTTATACACCCGATAAGCTTTCTGAGAGGATGAATAGCCAACAAAGTAACATTCATCAGACACAGCACCGAATTTCATCTTCTGTGCCTGGGTATCAGTAAAGTGCACGAGCATCCGAATGGCCAAAGAAATCAATCAAAGGCTTCCTCTTATGGAACAGTTCATATGGAGTCTTCATTTTGTCTTTGACGATCAACACCCTGTTAAGAACATATGAAGCACAATTCACTGCCTCTGCCCAGAAGATATGGGTAAAGAGGACTCAATCAGCATAGTACGAGCGGCTTCAATGAGGGTGCGATTCTTTCTTTCAGCAACACCATTTTGCTGAGGTGTTCTCGCTGCATTGAACTATCTCAGAATACCTTTACCAGCACAGAACGAATCAAAAATTTGATTTCTGAATTCGGTACCATTGTCACTTCGAATCGCCATAACCTTTCTCTTGCTTATCATCTCAATAGAAAGAATCAACTTCTGCAGCTCCTCAGCAGCCTCTCCTTTATGGGCAAGAAATCTCACCCAGGATACCTGGAAAAATCATTTGTAACCACAAGACAGAAAGATTTCTTAGCAATTGATTTAACGCTTATTGGGCCAAACAAATCAGTATGTAACAACTCAAGGGGATTAGATATGCTATTTTCAAGTTTTGGTTTATGTGGTTTCTTATGTTGTTTTCCTTTGGCACATGCCAAACATTTCTCAACCACTGAAAAGTCTTTTAAAGGTAATCCCCTAACAAGATTGTTTTTAACTAATTTGTTTATATTTTTTAATTAACATGACCCAATCTACGATGCCATAGGAAAGACTCAGATGTGGAGGCTTTTGATAGAAGACAGGTAACGTAGATGTTGATTCTCTTAAGCCATGTCAAGAATATGTGTCATTCTTTCTCGGAGCCCGCATAAGCACCATCTCCTCTGGAATATCAATCTCCGATTTCATCAAGAGACATTCATTGGACTTGAACAAGACCGGAATATCCTTATCACAAATCTGAGAGACACTCAACAGATTGAAAGCTAGCTCTAGCACATAATTCACTTTCTCCAGAGTAAGAGAGCCATTGGAAACATCTCCTTGGCCAATCATTTTCCTCCTTTCTTGTCGCCTGCAAACGCGACATATCCTCCATTGATAATTGATAATTGTCAATAAATCCTTCAGCCCTGTCATGTGTCTGGAGCATACACTATTAACATGCCATACACTATTTACAGCTTTAGTGGTTGACTCCTGTAAGAATACAAAGGATAGATTAACCAGGTAAAACTGGAACCCATGATTGAACAACTTTAGGTTGTGGTGTAGATGATTTCTTGCAAAAGAAATTATTAACCAAATGGGTTAATCTACTTCCAAATGAATTCTAGTTAACATGTCTATGATGAAGCTCGGGAAAATAATTAACTACATGCTCATCTTTACCACACCTAAAACAGTGTGATTTTAATCTAGGTTATTATCCAAGGTAGGAATTTTATCAATGTATATCTCCTCATCACATTCAAACAATCTAGAATCAACATCACAATAAGTCATATACATGTCTCTAGGTCTGTTTTTATTTAGAAAAGAATGATTATTTACATAAGATGATGAATTTTCATCTGAAGTACATGTGGTACTTGTACCACTTGTACTTGCATGAGATGATGACGTTACCCTTTCACTTGATGATGAAATATTAGTTTGGGGTAAAAGATGGGATGGGGTGAGAAAAGAATTTTCAAAACAATTACTTTTAAATGATCATTTTCTTTTAAAGCTTCATTTAATTTAACAAAATATTTGATCGTTTATTTTAAGCTCTTCATTAATTCGTTTTAAGTCCTTTTCATTATCGATTAACAGACGATTTGCTTTATATATGCCAAATAGTCTTATTTTGCATGCTGAAGAACACATATCCTGAATTACCTCATAAGGAAGTCCCATCACCACTTTTTCTGTTGTCAAAGCTTTCTCACATTGACACACCGGAGTACTCAGCTTGTTTTCCTCGACAGTGGTGGCAGAATCATCTTTCTTATTGCTTTGCTGTGTGGTTTGGCTTCCTGCTTCAACACCTTCTAATCTTCCCCCTCTGTCATAACCTCTGCCATCAAATTTTCTTCTATAATCTTCTTACACACTCTCACCCTCTCAGTTTCATTAGTTTCACTTCTAAACTCTTTAAATGGATCAAATTCTTCCTCACTGTTCATCTTCTCTTTCTCTTCAACAATCTCAGCAACCAACGCTTGGTTAATTTCTTCTCTTATCTCTTCAACTTCTGCACTCCAGTCAAAATTAGAGATCAAGGCTGCTTTCTTCTATTTCATTTCTTCTTAATCCCATCTTGAGGCCAATCTTGGGACTCCTGAATTGCTTGAATAAGTGACAATCGATAGTGGACATTCTCGTTTGAAGTGCCCTAACTGTTTTCAATTAAAGCACCTAGTTTGGATTTATCAATCCTAATTTGGAGTTAGAGCTTTGACCTCCAAAATTCTTTCTACAAGTTCTCTCCATAAATCTTCGGGCTCTTAGAGTCAACATCGCCATTTGCCACTGAATGTCAGTCTCTTCTAGATCATCAGGATCCACCTGATACATATCCTCCATTGTAATTCCTTTTCCTTTCAACTCTCCAGCCACTAATGCCTCATAGCTCTGTACGAACATGCCAAATAGAGCCATCATTTCAGATGGAATTGACATTCCAGCATTTGCTTTCGAGTTAGCTTGATCTCTACTAGCATTAACACTATCACCAGAATGATCACCAGTATTCACTCCTCCTTGTCGTGATGCCTGAATTGGAGAGCTTGCAGCAGAAGAAAGTAATGCAGCATTCTGAGTGAAACCAGATGTAGGCATCAAGGTCTGATTAAACTCCTTTCGTTTCATGTCTAACTCAAATGATTTAAGCTTATTAATGATGTCCATAAGCTTGTAGTCAGTGAAACCTCTTTCTTTCTTTAACATCCTCACCTGTAAACTCCACTGAGGTGGGAGAGAGTCTAACAACCTGTTTACTTGCTCACTATTTGAGAGTTTCTCATCATATTTCTTTAGCGTGCTCGAAACTGTCAGAAAACGATTTGTAAGATCGGTAAGACTCTCGTTCTTGTATCCCACAAAAGAGTTAAACTCCTTTTCAGCTTGAATACTCTTATCTTTTACCAACTCATCATTCCGTCATAGAACTCACAGAGTGCATCAAAAGAGACTTAGCATTCTTGTGTTCAGCAAAACGATTGTAGATGTCTGGTGCCAGGCATAGAGTTAAAGCTCCAAAGGCTTTTTGATCTCTGTCAATTAACTTTAGATATCTTTCATTGAATGTAGCTGGGTCCTTGTTCTGAGAAATAACATCACCAACAGTAACGGTTGGTATGTGTGGACTAGAAATGATTGATTCCCATTGATTGTGATCAGTGTAGAAGAAAAAGGCTTTAAGACATCTCTTCCAATCTTCAAATTTGTCTCCGTTGATGAGTCTCAGGGGTCTGTTGGGTGCCATAATTTCAAGATCAGCAAGAGTGAGAGTAGTCATCTTAGACATGCTAGTTTCGCAGAATGAATAGTAGTTTCGCTAGTAATTTCGGCAGCAATTTCGCTAGCCAGAAGCTTGAAAATGCTTAGTTTCACCTACAATTTCGCATGAAAGAAGCTTGAACTTTCATTCAGAGGTAATTTCGACAGTAGTTTCGCTTGGAAGTTGAACACAACACTGCTGAACTTTCGTTCAAAGTCTATACTTTCGCTGAGATGCTCAAAACAACCACAAAGTGTAAAACACTTGTAGTTTCGCTGGATGAAGATGACAGTTTCGCTAGAAGAACTCTAATTTCGCCCGTTGAATCTGAAAAGCTTTTTGAACACGAAATCAATCTGAAATCACCCAAATCTCAATGAACTTGAGATCTGATGATTACTAAGGCTTTTCCAACCAATAACAAACAAAATTCAATCAAATTCCATATCAAATACACTCAAATTTTATCCGGAATTGATGAAATATTGATATTGAGCATAAACAACCAAAAACCTCAAACGATCAAGAGCACTATAGCTTTGATACCATTTTGTTGGTCCATTTGATCGAATTTCAGTACACTTGAGAGGTTGATTCGTTCAATATCAACAATAATAACAAACAACAAACACTATGATGAAGAAGAAGAATTCAAAAGTATTAAACATAAATCAATGAATGATCCAATACAATAAATGAACAAAGGCTCAATATATTTCTATGAAAATTCAGCCTACAATAGACACTTGCAATAAGAGTAAACGATTAGGGTTTTGCAAGGATGCCCAACAATGAACAAGATCAAAACTATATATAGTAATGATAGTTTCGCTAACAGTTTCGCTGTCAGCGAAACTATTCTGCTAAAGTCACAGTTTCGCCCGGCTGATACTAACAGTTTCGTCGGGTGAAACTAGCAGCTAACTATGAGCGAAACTACAGTTTCACTCATAGTATTGTTGTGACAGCAAAACTAAACTAATTAACCAACATACAAAAGTAAACTAACATTAAGCCTATTACAAAGAAATATAAACATAACCTAATCTAATATGAGTCCAACCTATACATGATCTTCATTGTCTTCAATGGAGTGGTTAACAGCATCAAGAAATTCTTGATCACTGTCACCACCATCCATTCCTCCTGCATTAGAGGTTCCTTCACCTGAATTCTGAGCCTCTGAACTAGACTTTGAGGGTAATTCAGTTGAATCAGCAGTATTTGTCATGCTTGTGATGATTGGAGCCTCAATGACAGGGTTAGTCACCATTGGAGCTGAAGTAGTCTTCTTATTTGGTCTTCTCAGCTCAAATCTTGGGTCAGGATCCTCTATTGACCTGTTATCCATAGATCCTAAAACATTCTCACAAGATTTGTTAAAGAAGTTGGTAACTAAATCAAGATCAAATAGCCAATCAGGACCAGAACCTTTCACACAAGGTGTGTGTTCATTGAAAGTCATATTGGCTGACTCCTCAATGATTCTAGTTCTGAGATTGTATACTCTATAAGCCTTGGCTTGAGAAGAGCATCCAATAAAATGTCCATCATCTAATTTCTCAGCAAACTTAGCTATTTGATCTTTGGTATTCAAGATGGTGCAAGGATATCCAAATGTTCTGAGAAAACCAATAAATGGTCTCCTTTTATGCCACAGTTCATAAGGAGTCTTACCATGTGTCTTAACTACTAAAACTCTATTCTGCACATAGCAGGCTGTGTTGACAGCCTCTGCCCAGAAGGTGATGGGCAGCTTAGAGTCAGACAATATAGTTCTTGCAGCTTCAATAAGTGTCATGTTTCTCCTCTCAGTAACACCATTTTGCTGAGGAGTCCTGGGAGCACTCTATTGTCTTGAAATACCCTTCTCATCACAAAATGTATCAAGGATTTGATTTTTAAATTTTGTTCCCTGATCACATCTTATGATTTTAACCTTGTGATCAGATTGATTCTCAGTTTTCAAAATGAAATTCTTCAAGATTTCAGAGGTTTCATCCTTAGTTTTAAGGAAAAACACCCAAGTGAATCTTGTGAAATCATCTGGATCACTAAACAATATGAGGTCCTTCCTAGACTTATTACACTGGTGGGGCCAAATAGATCCATATGTAACAAGTGTAGGGGAGTAGTGATAGAGTTCATTTCCTTTGGCTTGTGAGACACTTTGTGTTGCTTCCCTTTCAGGCATGCAACACATTGGTCATCACTTATCAACTCTTTCTTTGGTATTTCAGTTACCAAATCATTCTTAATTAGTTTATTCATATTTTTAAAGTTTACATGGCACATTCTCTTATGCCAAAAAAGAGACTCATCACTATTTGCTTTAGATAGAAAGCAAGAAACCTCTCCTGATGGAGATGCTTCCTGCAAGTCCATCTTGTACATGTTTCCTCTCCTGGGGGCTCTCAGAAAAATATGCTCAGGAGGAATGTCAACCCCAGGCTTGAGAATAATGCACTCATGCTCAGTAAAGAGCATATGATGTTTTTGGTCACAAAATTGGGACACACTCAGAAGATTGTATCTAAGCTCTTTGACAAAGTTTACCTTCTCAATGCTGATCTTACCATTTATAACCTTGCCCCTGCCAGTAATGTACCCTCCTGCATCTCCCCCAAAAGCAACTGGTCCTCCATCAATCCTTTCAAAGTTTTGAAGCAAGGACTCATTGCCAGTCATGTGCCTGGAGCAGCCGCTATCAACAATCCAGATATTTTTGTTGGTCTTTAACTGTCCCTGCACAAAAAGAGATGATTTAGTTACATTTGGAAACCCAAGCCTCATTGGTCTTGGGCTTATTAGAATGAGTTAAAGTCAATGAAACGGTAATAGATCCTATGCTCATGTTTTAGGGATCATTTGCTGTTTCTGATGATGAACTTTTAGCCACATGGTCTTCCTTCATCTTCCACACCACCTTTGAAAGATTGGGCTTGACCTTCAATGCTTTAGAAGCTTTTGTGGCTTCGGAAGCTTTGGAGACTGATCCTTCAGAAGATCTTGCTTTCACTGTAGCAGGCCTCAGTACTTTGGAAGCATTCCTTTCTTCCGAGACCAATTTTCCTTCCAAAGGCAATGGTTCATTTGCCTTTTTCTTCATTTTGTAGCTTTTGAAGGAAACAGATTTTCCTTCCAAAGCTGTTTGTTTCTTCTTTCTCTCAGAAGTTTTCTTCTTGATCATATGGATAGTACCTTTTGGATTGTATTGACAATCCTTAGCCAGATGTGAGGTACTACCACACATAACACAGTCTATATCTTTTCTTCTGAGAGCCTTCTTTTCCAAAGAAGACTGAGCTTGAACACTTTCCTTTTCCTCTTTCACCTTTTCAGATGATGCAGCAGGCTTCTTAGGGTGAAGGTTGCTTTTAGAACTGGATGGTTCAGGTTGTGTAGCAGTGACGCACAGCTGATCAATCTTCTTGTTGTTGCTGGAATGAGTTGAAGCTGAAGTAGAACCCTTGGTACTAGAATTCTTGGCAGGAACTTCAGCTTTTATCACCTTGAACCCTGCAGAGACAAATACTTGTTTCTGTTTGGGATCAAAGGTGGTCTTGACCTCATGAGCTTTTCTCGATCTTCTCTTTGCTCTTCTGATCAAGTTCTTCCTTTTGGTTTTGCTCAAACCAGCTTGTTTTTCCTCCTTAGGAGCATGTGACCCTTTTTGGATTTACTCTCTTCACTCACCTCAGAGTCATCCACCTTCTCCTCTTCATCCTTTTCATCACTGGGGTTTATGGATGGAAGCTCATCTTGACCAGTTCCACACCTTGGAGATCTAACAGATAGTAGAGAGTGTTGAGGAGCTATCTCACTAGATCCTAGTCCTTGCTTGTTCTGATAACACACTTTTGCACGCAGAGATGAGGATATCATGTTCTTGAAGGTTTCCTCTTCAAGAACACATTTTTCTACCCTGGCTTTGCTAATCACAAGCTCAGCCTGGCATTCAGTCAACTTGGTAATGAGATCCTTAATTTGAGTCCTGTAATTTATTTGCTCATGTTTAAGAGTTGAAACTATTTTTTCTAGATCTTCTATCTTAAGTTTATAGTCATTTTCTGCTCTTTTAAAATCAACTTTTAGAATATTCAAGGACTCAATGTCAGATCTCATTTCCAAGTTGTAGGACTGTATCTGTTTACTTTAGCAATACAATCAGGAGAGCATAGATGTTCAAGTACCTTGGCTTCATCGTGGTCAGCCATGAGTGCTTGGTTTGGAGATGCATCTTCAGCTTGAAAGCTCCAGTCAAAGCCTCCTTCTTTAATAGCAACTACAGCTTGCTGTCTTGGCTTCTCATTCTGGTGCCCTCCTTTAGTGTAGTTTGGCCTGGATGAGGCTTGGCCACCATTTGATTTAGGTGCCTTGCATTCTCTAGCAAAGTGTCCCATCTGGTTACAGTTGTAAAACTTGACTTTGCTCTTGTCCAGCCCAAACTTACCACTAGCAGTATTGCTAGGAAACCTTCTCACAGTCCTCTTATAGAATTTCCGGGCTCTGTGAGTAAGAAGAGCCATCTGTTGGACTATCTCCATATATTCCAGATCATCTGGATGGATACAGTCCAGGTCTTCAAGAGTAAAGAGAAAGTTGCCTGAACTTTCATCAGTGGAAACAAAAGCTTGAGAGGAGGTTGTCTCTTAGAAGGGACTTCCTTGGATGTAGCTCTCTCTTGGTGTCTCCGAGAAGGTGATGAAATGGCCCTTTTGTGAAGTCTCAGGGTAGCAGATAAGATGATGTTATGGTTCTCTGCTATCCCTTTCAACCACATGGAGGGCTAAAATCTGGTGAGTGTTGGAGCTACCAGATGAATTTTGCATATTGAGTATCCCATACAACTCAGTGAGAGTAACGGTCTTAAGGTTTTCAGTCCTCTTAATGACCACATAGTAGTGTGTCCATTGTCTTGGAAGAGAGGACATGAACTTCCTAACAATATCCCTATTCTCAATAGTTACCCCAACATCAGCCAGAGTATCCACAATCTTAACATACCTGAAGTATTGTTGATTCATGGTTTCACCTGTCTTGAAGGTGAAATTTTCAAACTACTGCTTCATGAGATCCTTCTTGTTCTCCTTGGATTCATTTAAACCCTCATACATCATTTTTAGTGCATCCCATAGCTGTTTAGCGGTCTTGCACTTCTTGAAACCTATGTAGATGGAGTTTGGAAGAGCAGTTTGGAGGCCCTCATGGCTTTTTGATCAATGTCAATTCTTTTCTAGTCTTTATCAGAAAAGTCAGCCCTCTCCTTTGGTATCATGCCACCACCAGCAGCAGCTGAAGAGGTGCATGGTACATAAGGTCCATCTACAACAGACTCCCATATCCTAGAATCTTGAGACTTGATAAAGCCTTCCATTCTTTGACACCAAGTGTCAAAATCCTCAAGAGTGATCAGTGGGGACTTTGTCATTGTTCCAGTTTCTATATCAGCTTTGGAGATAGCTGCCATTTGAAGAGTTAAGTGATGTGTGTTACTAAGAGGTTTTGAAGATGGTGAGATCTTGCAAACAAGAGCCTGGAATGCTCTGATACCAAATGCAGGACCGTTAAAAAGGGACTTTGCACTTAGTTAACACACTTAGGAGGATCTTTAGGATCACTTAAAAATTCAAATGGGGAACTTAGAACTTTAACCAGATGATACAATACACAACACAAGTAAAGTAAGAGCAAGAATACAAGACATAATTTTCAAGGAAGTAGTATATTGCTTCTTCAGTTCTATTACAAGTGTTTGCACTGATGTTTGAAATACAAGAACCTTTGACTCTTTATACTAAACCTACAACCGTCAATATGCAAAAAGACAGTTGGATGTGACTAATCTAGACAACAACATCAGCCTAAAGTCAAAAGGCAGATTGCCTTTTGACCAGTGACTATGACAGGCCATAGCTCACTGACTTTCCTATTACAAAAAGCCAAACAGGAAACAAATACAGAAACTTGCAGACAAAGACCTTACCTACTTTATCATAAAGCATGGAGGTTTCACCAACTTTTGATAGTTGGTGAACCACCAAAGCATGCAGCGGACAGGAGGTTGCTTTATGATAAAATTGACAGAAAAAGTGTCTTTTCTCTTTCTTCTAAAGTAATCAGTCTTATCTTTATTCAGCTTCGGAAGACTTTGTCTTGAGAGCTTCAGAAGACTTCATCTTTAACCTTCGGAAGAGTTGAGTCTTTGGCTTCGGAAGACTTGACACTTAGTGTAAAGTTTCCTCAGTAGTTTCTTCTGAACATTGGCTTCGGAAGATTTTACACTTAGCATTTTTCTTGAGTGTGTAAAACTTCCGAAGCTAGTTCTTCTTTGTTCCTTAGTGCATGTTAGAAGACCTGGTTGTTTTGGCATCTTTTGATTGATCCTTTGGTTGCATCAGCCTCTTAATCTCAGAGGTTCCTACA
>CM046439.1:115000-142500 GCA_025506505.1 Flaveria sonorensis | reverse complement strand
TCTGAGAGTCTTCTTTTGAGAGCAAGACTGAGTTTGATCACTTTCCTTCACCATCTTTATCTTTACAGATGATGCAACAAGCTTCTTAGGGAGAGGCTTGCTCTTGGAGCTGGATGGTTCAGGCTGTGTAGCAGTGGTACATAGCTGATCAGTCTTCTTCTTCTTGCTAGAATGATTTGGAACTAAACTAGAAATCCTGGTACTAGAGTTCATAGTTGAGTCTTCAGTCTTTACCACTTCAAAACCTACAGAAATGAACACTTGTTTCTGCTTTGAGTCAAAAGTGGCCTTGATTTCTTGAGCATTCTTTGATCCTCTCTTAGCTCTTTTAATCAAGTTCTTTCTCTTTGACTTGGTCATTCCAGACTCTTTCCTCTCCTCAGGAGAATAGTGACCCTTCTTGATGATCTTCTTCACTCTTCTCAGAGTCATCCTTCACTATCTCCTTTTCATCCTCTTCAACAATAGGGTCTATAAGGGGAAGCTCATCTTCACAAGTTCCACACCTTGGAGATCTTACAGACAATAGAGTGTGTGGAGGAGCTATCTAAGTAGATCCCAGTCCTTGCTTATTTTGATAACAAACTTTTGCATGTAGGGATGAGGATATTATGTTCTTGAAGGTCTCTTCTTCAAGAACATATTTTTCTGCCCTGGCTTTGCTGATCACAAGCTCAGCCTAGCATTCAGTTAACTTTGAGATGAGATTTTTGATTTGAGTCCTGTAATTAGTGTGCTCATGCTTAAGAGTTGAAATAGTTTTCTCTAGATCTTCTATTTTTTCAGCTCTTTTAAAGTTAGCTTTTAAGATATTTAACGACTCAAGATCAGATCTCATCTCTAAGTTATAGGACCTGTATCTATTAACTTTAGCAATGCATTTAGGAGTACAAAGATATTCCAATACCTTGGCTTCATCATGGTCTGCCATTAGTGCTTGGTTTGGAGAAGCATCCTCAACCTAAAATCTCCAATCAAAGCCTCCTCCTTCAACAGCAACTGTAGCTTGTTATCTTGGCTTCTTATTCTGGTGAGCTCCCTTAGTGTAGTTTGGCCTGGATTGTGCTTGGCCACCATTTGACTTTGGTGCCTTGCACTCTCTGGCAAAGTTTCCCATTTGATTACAGTTGTAATACTTCACCTTGCTTTTGTCCAGCCTAAACTTTCCACTGTCTGCATTGCTGGGAAACCTTCTCTCAGTCCTCTTGTAGAACTTCTGGGCTCTATGAGTGAGTAGAGCCATCTGCTGGACTATTTTCATATATTCCAGATCATCTAGATGGATACAGTCCAAGTCTTCAAAAGTGAAGAGAAAGTTGCTTGAACTTTCATCAGAAGACACAAAAGCTTGTGAAGAATTTGTCTCCTGGAATGGGCTTCCAGGGATGTAGCCTTCCCTTGGTGTCTCCGGAAAGGTGATGAAGGAACCTTTTTGTGATTTTTCCGGGTAGCAGATGAGATGGTGCTATGGTTCTCTACAATCCCTTTCAACCACATGAAGGGCTGAACTCTGATGAGTGTTGGAGTTACCAGATGAGTTCTGTATGTTCATCTCCATCTGGTATCCACTGAGTATTCTATATAACTCAGTAAGAGTAAGAGTCTTGAGATTTTCAGTCCTCTTAATGACCACACAATAGTGTGTCCATTGTTTGGGAAGAGGGCACATGAACTTCCTAACAATATCTCTGTTCTCGATAGTTACCCTAACATCAGCTAAAGTATCCACAATCTCAACGTACCTGAAGTACTTTGAGTCATGGTTTAACCTGTCTTGAAGGTGAAATTTACTGCTGCTTTAAGATGTCCTTCTTGTTCTCTTTGGCTTTATTGGACCCCTCATACATCCGCTTCAATGCATCCCATAGCTGTTTGGTGGTCTTGCACTTCTTGAAACCTCTGTAGATGGAGTTAGGAAGAGCAGTTTGAAGGGCTGTCATAGCTTTCTGATCAACATCAATTTTCTTCCAATCTTCTTCAGAAAAATCATCCCTTTCCTTTGGTATAATACCACCACCAGCAGCTGAAGTGGTGTATGGTACATGAGGTCCATTGACAACAGACTCTCACATCCTGGAATCTTAAGACTTGATGAAGCCTTCCATTCTTTGGCACCAAGTATCAAAATACTCAGGATTGATCAGTGGGGACTTTGTCATAGTTCCAGTTTCTATATCAGCCTTTGAGATAGCTACCATTTGAAAAGTTAAGTGAAGTGTGAAAGTAAAAGGATTTAAGATGGTGAGATCTTACAATCAAGAGCCTGGAATGCTCTAATACCAATTGCAGGACCGGGTAAGGGTGTTAACTACAATTAGTTTCACAAGAGGAGTGATCTTAGATCACTTAATAGTTCAAATAGGGAACAAGATACTTTGAAGATACAAAGAACCCAAGTAACAATAAAACAAAACTTAGAACAATAACACAAGTATTAGTTTTCAAGGATGTTGTATATTGATCTCAAGTTCTATTATAAGTGTTCAATGCATAATCTAAAATACAAGGACCTGAGACTCTTTTATACTACAACCTACAACCATTAATACTTGGAAGGACAGTTGGAATTGACTAATCTAGACAACAAGATCAATCTGGAGTCAAAAGGCAGATTGCCTTTTGACTAGTGACTATGACATGCCATAGCTCACTGACTTTTCCTATCACAAAAAAAATCTAAAGGAACAAAAGAAGAAAATTACAGACAAAGACTTTATCTACTATTCACTAAAGCATGGAAGTTTCACCAACTCATACAAGTTGGTGAGTTATCAGAGTTGCAGCAGAAAGTTGGTCAGCTTTATCAAAAGTAGATCAGAGAAAACATATTTTCTCTGTCTTCCGAAGAAATCAGTCTTCACCGCAAAATGGCTTCGGAAGACTTTGTCTTTGAAGCTTCGAAAGAACTTGGCCCTGGCTTCGGAAGTTTTTACACTTGGAATATTTTCTGTTAAGTGTAAAGCTTCCGAAGTAATTTCTTCTGAACCTTTAGCTTCGGAAGACTTTACACTTAGAGTTTTAGAGAGTGTAAAGCTTCCGCAGCAAGCTCATCCTTGTTCCTTAGTGCATGTTGGAAGATCTTTGGTTGCATCAGCCTCATAATCTTCAGATAGATCCCTATATATATATATATATACATACATATATATATACATACATATATATATATACATATATATATATACATACATATATATATATATACATATATATATACATATATATATATATATATGTGTGTGTGTGTGTGTGTGTGTGTGTGTGTGTGTGTGTGTGTATGTGTTTGTGTGTGTTTGTGTAGGATAGAAAATGAATATTAACCTTTGTTTATTGCGATAACCCATTAACCAAACTAGTGGTTCACAGTAAGTTGGAGTTACAATGATAAAACTAATGGTGTACATTGAATGTTAAATTTTTTTTTAAAAAAAGTATAGTAAGACTATACTTGAATTAAAGATATTAAAATAATATATTTATTAGTATAACTTGTATAAAAAATAACATCATATAAAATATTGAAGATTCTTTTAAAAAAGGGTGAAGTTTTTTTTTAAAATGGAGGAAAATTTTGAAAATGAGGGGAAAATTGTACATCAGTGGTGTAAAGCGGTATAAAAGTTAGTTACACTATATAATTAAAGTGTAATTATTTGTTACATTAGTGTTAATGAGTTATCGTAATAAATGTGGGTTAAAAATCGTTCCTTATATATAAATACTATATGTTTTAAGGTGGATTTACCCTTTTAATTCAATATGAACACTTATATAACTAAAATATATATCATAAATAACTAAATTAATAAAAAATAAGATTTAAAAGAAAAAGAAATAAATAAGTTTGAAATTCCGGTTTGACCATCATGGCTGGCCAGTTCAACTGAAAAACGATACAAATACACACAACCGAAGAGGTTGACCGACCAGTCTGTCCAGGTCTTAAAAACTATACCGGAGGACGAACCATCTAATTAACTCTATTTAAAAAGATTATATTACAGATAGTGGTATCATAATGAGAGAAGAGAAGACAATAATTCTTTGAATCTTTATTAAATGTTGTGCTTGCAAGCCTGTTCGTGGTATCCTCCCATGTGTATTTACACCTCCATCATCAATATCATCGCCTTACCTTTAATTTTAATCATCCAATTCCTTCCCCTTCCATCTTTTCTTCTTTCCATTGTGGTATTTGTTTGTTAATCATTGAGTGATTTCTTTATCACCAACCTTCTCTAAGTTCATATTTACAACCTATTTCCCCTTTTTGATATTAATTATTTTTCACTTTAACCATAATAATAAGCACCGTTGTACCTTTCTTCTTTCCTTTTCTTTCTAGTTTTTGATAACACATGTCACGAGCTTTAGGTTTCTTTTATTTCCCTTGCTTTGAAATGAAGGGAAATAATTTATTATGATCATCTTTTTCTTCTTTTCTTCTCTTTACCAAGACAAAATTCAAGATTGAAATCGAAGACGAACGCCGTATGAATTTGTTGTTTCCCTTCCTGCCATCAAGCTCTCTGTTTTTGCACATCCCCTTTTCTATAATTTCAGTCCCTGTCTCTGCGTGTGTGTGTGTGTCAGAGAAAGAGGCTGATTGCATGCAACTGAATCATATCGGGTTTCTTTATTTGGTCCACGGGTCAGAGAAATTAAGAGGCTGATTATTTTCATCCAAATTCCACAACAAATTCCTGTGTGTGAACAGAGAGAGAGAGTGTGCATGAATTGCTTGATTTTTGTTCAAATTTATTGAATTCCGTTCAAGACTCTGCATAAAGGTGAGAGATTGTCTCCTTTGCAGTTAGTTTTTGTTACCTGTCCCTTTTTCGGCATAAACTATGGTGAGACTGTTATATTGAATTTGAAATGGACTTATCGCATTCTAAGTTCTTTAGGAGTTCTGTAGTCTCAAAAACCTTGTTCTTGATTGTAATGGGTTTGATCATACGCACCCTTGTTCTCCCCGAATCCCCGCACAAACTCCATCTGGTAGAATTGAAGTCTGGCATTTCCAGAATGAAGTATTTAGAGGTTCCCCAGATCGTATGGGGACTAAACAACCAAAAGATTGCTTTCGCCAGAGCCTGCTTAACTGCAAGATTGCTCAACAGAACCCTTCTCATGCCTAGCTTAAGTGCAACTTTGTTTTACAAAGAAATCGACCAACTACAGCCCATTTCATTTGATAAGGTGTTTCACTTTGGGAAATTTAATTCCCTTTGTAAAGGGTTTGTCCAGTTGGCTCGATATTCAGATCTCCGGAACCGTAGCAACATCCTAGTGGTTCAAAAGGGTAGTGGTAGAAGATGGACGGTTGAGCGAGATCTTGATCAACTCATGGAATTGAAGAACAACCATGATGAGTTTGAGACGATCCAGATAGTTGGAAAGAACCCGTTTCTATGGCATGATCATTTTCATCTCAAGGATTACGCCAAGGTTTTTGAGTGCCTAGTTTTGGTAGACGAAATCTCAGGAGAAGCTGATAAAGTTGTAGCTAAAATAAGAGAGCTGGGAACTGAATCAAAGATGAACGGATATGTA
The DNA here is from genome assembly GCA_025506505.1 of Flaveria sonorensis. Lineage (NCBI taxonomy): Eukaryota > Viridiplantae > Streptophyta > Magnoliopsida > Asterales > Asteraceae > Flaveria > Flaveria sonorensis. The sequence continues at coordinate 136,944 of CM046439.1, read as the reverse complement.
GCGGTCCATATGAGGATCGAAAAAGACTGGATGATACACTGCAAGAAACGAGAACATAGATCAAATGTGTCAGAGATTTGTAGTAGTAAAGATGAGATCCTGAGTAGAGTAGCAAACATCCCCGGCCTTAAAACGCCAATGGTTGTTTACCTTGCTGTAGCTGATGCACTTGTTGAAGACGGTTTGGTTTTGAATGGTTGGAGGGAGGGTTTGGTGGCAGTTGAGAAGAAGAAACTGGGTGTGGTAGAGGTTTACAATAAGCATCCGTATCTGATTCAGGCTGCAATTGACTATGAAGTCTGCTCAAGGGCGGACGTGTTTGTGGGGAACAGTTATTCGACCTTTTCAAGCCTGTTGGTGCTCGAAAGGAGCACAAAGATGGTGAGAATGGGCGTCGTGACAGCATGTGGGATTGGGATGGATGTAAGATGGCCATCTTTTGCTTATAATCTCAAGGCCACGGGAGACTCGGGTGCTCGCCCATGGATGACAAGTTTATCAGCTTCAAGCTTACAAGCAATAAGTTACGGGTCAAATAACATTTCATGTTGAACATATAACTTCAAATTATTCATCATCCATTCTTTCTGGTTGTATATGATATCATGTCAACAATGATGGTTTTGTAGAATACGATACAGTCCTATTTCTATTTAAATTGTGTTTGCATAAATTCATGTTATATAAGCAATGGGTACACCCCATGAGTGCCTAGATGGATCCTGTTCTAGGAAAACACCACTCTGCCCACCTATCAGCGACCATGAGGGAGTCACACGTAAGCATACTCGTGAGAATGGTGAATGTTTGAGAATATGATCGTTGGGGAGAGGGGTTTGAACGTCAAAGGATCATACGAACTAAATAAAAAAATTAGAAATAAATTAATATAAATGACTCCCAAAATCCTACTCTTCTACCTTCTACACGAAGAAAAAAAAACATGTTTTTGTACCAATTTTACTCGTAAGGTTTTGAAATTCTCATCGACCAATAGATAATTTGAGGGGACTAGAACACGATTTATTCAAATGATGAAAAAGAGTATTATGAAGAAATATGAACTTTTGTAATTCTTATTTTATTTTATTGCACGTAATATACATTTTTAAAATTTAAGTTATGTTATATTTTTACTAAGATTTAATTAAAGGTCGTTGTGTTTAGTCCTATTTTCACTTTCAATCCCTAACTTTAAGAAAATTATAAAACTGGTTTAATGTTTAGTCAAAATATAAAACAATTGGTCCTCAACTTTGATAGACAGTTAACTTTTCTGTTAACTACGTTTAAAATGACTAAATTACCCTAAGTATTAAAATAGTTTTATTAATTAAAATTAAAAATAATATAAATAAATATATTACTAAAAGTGAGACCCGCCATATTAGTTTCTTCCTTTTTTTCTTTTCTAGCCCACAACATGCGCGCCACAACCACCACCATTAGTCACCACCACCACCGAGCACCATGAAAGCCTAATGGTACCATAAGTCCATAACCACCACCGACAACCACCCCCGCTTCCACCTGTTTACCTCGGGCTAACCCCTAGTTATCGTCGTCATCGAAAAATGGGAAGAAGATGATTGGAGATGGTTTTCTGGTGGGCTTTTGAAGCCTGGTTCGAGTGGGGTTGAAGCTTGATCCGGCTGATTTATGATTGTAGGGTTATTGTGAATGGTGGTGTTGGAGATGGTGGTTGTAGACCGGTGGTGGTGGGGATGGTGGTGACGTTCAGATGATTTTGGAAATGGTGGTGTTCCCGTGGCCTTGGAGATGGAAATTGCAGACCAGTGGTAGTGGGGATGGTGGTGGCGTTCTGATTTGTTATGGGGGTGCTCGCCAGATTTTTATGGTTGCTTGATGTGTGTTTTGATATATATATATATATATATATATATATATATATATATATATATATATATATGTGTGTGTGTGTGTGTGTGTGTGTGTGTGTGTGTGTGTGTGTGTGTGTGTGTGTGTGTGTGTATGTGTGTGTGTGTGTGTATATATATGTATATATATATATACATATATATATACATAAATATATGTATATATATACATATATATATACATAAATATATGTATATATATATATATATATTAATAATGGATTCTAAAAAATTAAGCTTTAAATTTAAAAAATGATTTTCACCTTACGACTAACTACACACATAATAGACAAGTGTACCTATCGGATAGTAGTATAGCTTTTGGTAAAAACCAAGTATCGATCCCTGGACACGAAAGCCCCTAATACTAACCCTTTGTTATTATCTAGCCGAAGAAAAATGATTTATGAATAAAATGATTAACTAATTTAGCTAACAGTTAAACTAATAAAGAAAGTAGACGAAGATGAAGATAATCAATTTGAGGAAGATATCACTTACACTTCGAATCTGCTTAGCAAAACAATGACAACATACATGAACCTATGGTGAGATCATCTTCTAAGCATGCAACATGAATGTATACTAGACTCCTGTCAAGGTTATCTATTTATATAATGTGTTGGAAAGCTAAAACGATAAACATATAATAGCCACCTAAAGTTATGCCATGAAGACCCAATGATATTATTAAACCAAAGTTAAAGATGGTTAGGACTCCCGTCAAGGATACCAAACCCACAAATATTTGGAAAGTTAACATGATTGTAAGATCATCTGAAGATTATGAGGCTGATGCAACCAACAAGCCAGAACAACCAAGTCTTCCATGCATACACTAAGGAACAAAGATGAACTAGCTTTGGAAGTCTTACACTCTCAAATGTGTCTAAGTGTAAGATCTTCCGAAGCTAACAGTTCAGAAGGAGTTACTTCGGAAGTTTCACACTCAAACAGAAAAATATTCTAAGTGTGAAATCTTCCGAAACCAAAGACCAGCATCTTCAGAAGCCAAAGATGAAATCTTCCGAAGCTTCAGAGACAAAGTCTTCCGAAGCTGTGAAGACTGATTTCTTCATAGGATAGAGAAAATATGCTTTCTCTGAATCAACTTTTGATAAAGCTGACACACTCTCCGCTGCCTGCTTTGGTGGTTCACCTACTTTACACAAGTTGGTGAAACTTCCATGCTTTATCAAAAAGTAGGAATGGTCTTTGTCTGTAACTTACCTTACTTATTTCCGTAGACTTTTTGTATTAGGAAAAGTCCATGAGCTATGGCATGTCATAGTCACTAGTCAAAAGGCAATCTGCCTTTTGACTGTAGATTGATCTTGTTGTCTAGATTAGTCAAATCCCAACTGTCTTTGCATGTAAGTGACGGTTGTAGGTTGTAGTATAAAAGTGTCTCAGGTCCTTGTAATTTCTTTATGCTTTGTAACACTTGTAAAAGAACTTGAGATCAATATACAACATCCTTGAAAACCAATCTTGTGTTTTTGTGTTGTTCTTAGTTCTGTCTCTTTAATTTACTTGTGTTCTTAGTAGCATCTGTTTTAAGTTACCAGTTCCCTATTAGAATTGTTAAGTGATCTAAGATCTCTCCTCAGTGTGAAACTAAGTGTTAAGTACCCTTACCTGGTCCTGCAATTGGTATCAGAGCATTCCAGGCTCTTGATTGTAAGATCTCACCATCTTTAATCCTCTTAGCTTCACACATCACTTAACTCTTCAAATGACAGCTATCTCTAAGGCTGATATGGAAACTGGAACTATGAATAAAGTCCCCACTGATCACTCCTGAGGATTTTGACACTTGGTGCCAAAGAATAGAAGGCTTCATCAAGTCTCAGGATTCCAGGATGTGGGAGTCTGTTGTCGATGGACCTCATGTACCATGCACCTCTTCAGCTACTGCTGGTGGTGGCATGATACCGAAGGAAAGGGCTGACTTTTCTGATGAAGACTGGAAAAGGATTGATATTGATCTGAAAGCCATGACAGCCCTCCAAACTGCTCTTCCAAACTCCATCTACGGAGGTTTCAAGAAGTGCAAGACCGCTAAAAAGCTATGGGATGCACTGAAACTTATGTATGAGGGGTCCAATGAAGCCAAGAAGAACAAGAAGGACCTCCTGAAGCAGCAGTTTGAAAACTTCACCTTCAAGACAGGTGAAACCATGACTCAACAGTATTTCAGGTATGTTGAGATTGTGGATACTCTGGCTGATGTTGGAGTAACTATTGAGAATAGGGATATTGTTAGGAAGTTTATGTCCTTTCTTCTCAGACAATGGACACACTACTGTGTGGTCATTAAGAGGACTAAAAACCTCAAGACCCTTACTCTCACTGAGTTGTATGGGATACTCAGTGGATACCAGATGGAGATGAACATGCAAAATTCAACTGGTAACTCCAACACTCACCAGAGTTCAGCCCTTCATGTGGGTGAAAGGGATAGTAGAGAACCACGGCATCATCTTATCTGCTACCCTGAAACTTCACAAAAGGGTCCTTTCATCACCTTCCCAGAGATACCCAGAGAGTGTTACATCCAAGGAAGTCCATTCCAAGAGACAAGCACCTCTCAAGCCTTTGTCTCTACTGATGAAAGTTCAGGCAACTTTCTTTTCACTATTGAAGACCTGGATTGTATCCATCCAAATGATCTGGAATACATGGAGATAGTCCAGCAGATAGCTCTTCTCACTCACAGAGCCCAGAAATTCTACAAGAGGACAGGGAGAAGGTTTCCCAGCAATGCTGCCAGTGGCAAGTTTGGACTGGACAAAAGCAAAGTGAAGTGTTACAGCTGTAACCAGATGGGTCATTTTTCCAGAGAATGCAAGGCACCTAAGTCAAATAGTGGCCAAGCATCATCCAGGCCAAACTACACTGAGGGAGGGCACCAGAATAAGAAGCCAAGACAGCAAGCTGCTGTTGCTGCTGAAGAAGGAGGCTTTGACTGGAGCTTTCAGGCTGAAGATGCTTCACCAAATCAAGCACTCATGGCTGACCATGATGAGGCTAAGGTACTAGAACATCTTTTCTCTCCTGAATGTATTTCTAAAGTGAATAGATACAGGTCCTACAACTTGGAAATGAGATCTGATATTGAGTCATCCTAAAAGCTGATTTTAAAAGAGCTGAAAATGACTATAAACTTAAGATAGAAGATCTAGAGAAAACAGTTTCAACTCTTAAACATGAGAAGACAAATTACAGGACTCAAATTAAAGATCTCATTACCAAGTTGACTGAATGCCAGGCTGAGCTTATGATCAGCAAAGCCCGGGCTGAAAAATGTGTTCTTGAAGAAAAGACCTTCAAGAACATCATATCCTCATCTCTGCATGCAAAAGTTTGTTATCGGAATAAGCAGGGACTGGGATCTACTGAGATAGCTCCTCCACACACTCTATTATCTGTAAGATATCCAAGGTGTAGAACTGGTGAAGATGAGCTTCCTCTTATAGACCCTAGTGTTGAAGAGGATGAAGAGGAGATGGTGAGGGATGACTCTGAAATAAGTGAAGAGAGTCAATCCAAAAAGGATCACCATGCTCCTGAGGAGAGTAAGAAGGCTGGTATGATAAAGACAAAGAGGAAGAACTTGATCAGAAGAGCAAACAGAAGATCAAAGAAGGCTCAAGAGATCAAGGCCACTTTTGACTCCAAGCAGAAATAAGTGTTTATCTCTGCAGGGTTTGAAGTGGTAAAGGCTGAGGAATCAACTACAAACTCTAGTACTAGGAGTTTTAGCACAGTTTTAACTCATTCCAGCAAAGAGAAGGCTGAATTGCTGTGTACCACTGCTACACAGTCTGAACCATCCTCCTCCAAGAGCAAGTCTCTCCCTAAGAGAATTACTGCATCATCTATGAAGAAGAAGCTGGAGAAAGAAAGAGTTCAAGTTCAGTCTTGCTCTCAGAAAAAGTCTCCCAGGAGGAAGCAAATGGAATGCATCATGTGTGGTAGTACTTCCCATCTGGCTAAAGGTTGTATTTACAATCCCAAAAGTACTATCCACATGTTTAAAAAGAAAGCTTCTAGGAAGATGAAGGAAAAGCTAGCTTTGGAAGGAAAATCTGTTTCCTTCGGAAGCTACAAAATGAAGAAGAAGGCAAGTGAAAAATTGCCTTCGGAAGAAAAATTGGTCTCGGAAGAAAGGAATGCTTTCGAAGTACTGAAGCTTGCTGCAGTAAAAGTAAGATCTTCTGAAGGTCCAGTCTTCAAATCTTCCAAAGCTGCAAAAGCTTCCGAAGCTTTGAAGGTCAAGCCAAATTTTCCAAAGGTGGTATAGAAGATGAAGGAGGACCGTGTGACTGAAGATTCTTCATCAGCAAATGATCCTCAGAGCCTGAACATAGGATCACTTACTATTTCATTGACTTCAGCTCATTTTAACAAGCCCAAGACCAATGAGGCTTGGGTTTCCAAATGTAACTAAATCATCTCTTTTTGTGCAGGGACAGCCAAAGGCAAACAGAAATGTGTGGATCATTGATAGTGGCTGCTCCAGGTACATGACAGGTAATGAGTCCTTACTTCAAAACTTTGAGAAGTTTGATGGAGGGCCAGTTGCTTTTGGAGGAGATGCAGGAGGTTACATCACTGGCAGGGGCATGGTCTCAAATGGTAAGCTCAGCATTGAGAAGGTAAACTTTGTCAAGGAGCTTGGATACAATCTTTTGAGTGTATCCTAATTTTATGACCAAAAACATCACATTCTCTTCACTGAGTATGAGTGCATTGTTCTCAAGCCCAAGGTGGTTATTCCTCAGGAGTACATCCTTCTCAGAGCCCCCAGGAAGGGAAACATGTACAAGATGGATCTGCAAGAAATAACTCCCTCTAAAGAAGTGTCTTGTTTTCTATCTAAAGCAAATAGTGATGAGTCTTTCCTCTGGCATAAAAGAATGTGCCATGTAAACTTCAAAAACATGAATAAATTGATTAAAAATGATTTGGTAACTGGAATGCCAAAGAAAGAGTTTACAAGTGATGACCATTGTGTTGCATGCCTGAAAGGGAAGCAGCACAAAGTGTCTCACAAGCCAAAGGAAACCAACTCCATCACTACTACCCTACACTTGTTACATATGGATCTATTTGGCCCCACCAGTGTAATGAGTCTAGGAAGTATCTCTTATTGTTTAGTGATCACAGATGACTTCACAAGATTCACTTGGGTCTTCTTCCTTAGAACTAAGGATGAGACTCCTGAGATCTTGAAGAACTTCATTTTGAAAATTGAGAATCAATGTGATCACAAGGTCAAAACCATAAGATGTTCAAGGAACATAATTTAAAAACCAAATCCTAGATACATTTTGTGATGAAAAGGGTATTTCAAGACAATATATTGCTCCCAGGACTCCTCAGCAAAATAGTGTTGCTGAGAGGAGAAACAGGACACGTATTGAGGCTGCCAGAACCATGTTATCTGACTCTAAACTGCCTATCACCTTCTGGGCAGAGGATTTCAACACAGCCTGCTATGTGCAGAACAGAGTTTTAATAGTTAAGACTCATGGTAAGACTCCTTATGAACTGTGGCACAAAAGGAGACCATTCATTGGTTTTCTCAGAACATTTGGATGTCCTTGCACCATCTTGAATACCAAAGATCAAATAGCCAAGTTTGCTGAGAAATCAGATGATGGACACTTTGTTGGATACTCTTCTCAAGCTAAGGCTTATAGAGTATACAATCTCAGAACTAGAATCATTAAGGAGTCAGCCAATGTGACTTTCAATGAACACACAACCTGTGTGAAAGGTTTGGTCCGGATTGGCTGTTTGATTTTGATTTAGTTACCAACTGTTTTAACAAGACTTGTGAGAATGTTTCAGGATCTATAGATAATATATCAATAAGTGATCCTGACACAAGATTTGGGCTCAGGAGACTAAACAAGAATACTACTTTAGCTCTAACGGTAACTAACCCTGCAAGTGAAGCTCCTATCAGCACAAGCATGACAAATACTACTGATTCATCTAAGAGGCCTTCAAATTCTAGCTCAGAGGCTCCAAATCCAGGTGAAGGAACTTCAAATGCAGAAGGAGATGGAGGTGGTGACAGTGATCAGGAATTTCTTGATGCTGATAACCACTCCATAAAAGACAACACTAATGATGTAACACACTCATTAGATCAAGCTTCTCTTGATAAGTGTGTTGATGTGATGGGTAGCACTTCTTTGCCATATCTAAATTTCTCTAATGTGATCCCTCAACTTAATATCCACAAGTCACACCCCACCAAAAACATCATTGGAAATGTTGACACAGGGGTAAGAACAAGAGGACAAACTCATGACAGCCATGTTTGTCTACATTCTTGTTTCTTATCCCAGATAGAGCTGAAGAAAGTTGATGAGGCTTTGAAGGATGGAAGCTGGATTAAAGCTATGCAAGATGAGCTGCTTCAAATCAGAAGACAGAAGGTATGGAACTTATGCCCTCTTCCTCATGGGAAAAGTGTCATAGGAACCAAATAGGTATTCAGGAACAAGAAGGATGATAGAGGGATTATCATCAAGAACAAGGCTAGAATGGTTGTCCAAGGATACACTCAAGAAGAAGAGATTGATTACACTAATGTCTTTGCTCCAGTTGCAAGACTTGAAGCTGTAAGAATATTCCTGGCTTATGCTGCATCCAAGGATTTCAAGGTCTACCAGCTTGATGTGAAATGTGCTTTTCTCTATGGGGTGATTGATGAAGAAGTTTATATCAAACAACCACCTGGCTTTGCAGACCCAGATCATCCTGATTATGTCTGCAAGCTTGATAAAGCTCTATATGGACTGCATCAAGCTCTAAGAAAGTGGTATGAGACACTATCAACATACCTCTGTCAACATGGATACAAAATAGGTACTATTGATGGGACTCTCTTCAAAATCAAAGAAATAGGGAATGACACACTGCTAGTTCAAATATATATAGATGACATCATCTTTGGTTCAACTAATCCAAAGCTCTGTAAAGACTTTAAGATGCTGATGAATAGATTTGAAATGAGTGCCATAGGGGAACTCAGTTTCTTTCTAGGAATTCAAGTGAAGCAGGTTGAAGATGGCATCTTCATTAGTCAGTCAAAGTATGTACAGGACATACTTACAAGATTCAAGATGACTAACTGTAAGGTTGCAAAGACACCCATAGCCAGAAACCACTCCCTTGGTCCTGATCTTGAGGGGGAGTGTGTTGATGAACATCTCTACAAGGCTATGATTGGGTCACTTATGTACCTTACTGCTAGCAGGCCTAATATTATGTTTGCCACATGTATATGTGCAAGATATCAAGCCAACCCCAAGATATCACACCAAATCACTGTCAAAAGGATTCTTAGATACCTCAAAGGTGCTCCAAATCTAGGCCTTTGGTATCCAAAGAATTCAGACTTTAATCTATATGCTTATACAGATAGTGACTATGGTAGATGCAACATGACTACAAAGTCTACATCTGGGGGATGTCAATTCCTTGGTGGAAGGATAGTCTCTTGGCAATGCAAGAAGCAATCCTGTGTGTCTGCATCAACTGCTAAAGCTGAATACATTGCTGCTGTAAGCTGCTGTGCTTAAGTTCTTTGGATTCAGAATCAGATGCTAGACTATGGGTTCAACTTCAAGGAGACTCCCATCCACATAGACAACAACAGTGCCATCTCTATTACAGAGAATCCTGTGCAGCACTCAAGGACCAAACACAATAACATCAGGTATCATCTGATTAGGGATAATTTGAAAAGGGATTGATCAAACTAATCAAAGTTAACACAAATGAAGAATATGCTGATCTGTTCACAAAGGCATTTGATGAACAGAGATTTAAATATCTTGTATCAGCTATTGGGATGATTAACTTTGAATAGATTTTCTTTAATAAGTTAATCAACTTTATTTCTTAAAATTGTATGTCCTAAGTTGTCTATTAAATCACCTCATAAGCCCAGTTCTCTTTGAAAGAAAACTAACTTTTAACTGATATTCCTTAGATTTGTGAAAATTTATTTTCGGAAGAACTCAAATTGCCTTCGAAAGAAATTTATGTCTGTAAATCATTTAATAGTTTATCTAAGATTTACCTTCGAAAGAAATTCTTAGAGTATCTTCCAAAGCTTAAATTTGTATATAAGCACTTAAATGCATTCAAAGAACAAATATCTTCCGAAAGCAACTAGAAGACTTATTCACTTCTTCCGAAGCCAAATTTTCAAAATTGTTTGAAATATCTTCCGAAGCAAAAACTACCTTTGGAAGCTTTGCTACAAAGCTTCCGAAGCCAAAATTGTCTTCGAAAGTTTTACAACTTCCAAGAAAACTAACTTTTTGGCCGCACATTTTCTGAAGTAGGACCCACTTATGGATTTCAAAGTTTATCTTTTTGTCATAACTTTGTCTCAAATCCATAGCATATATCTTCCAAATGGTTCTATTTCGTCTCTCTACTCTCACTGATCCTTACCTTAAATTTACCCCCAAATTTCATCTTCTTCTTTCTTTCTTCACTGTAAAGCTTCCTCAAATGGCCAACCTTGATCGTCGCAATGACCCTGATTTTTCCATGCACCTACACAGGCAACACAATCAAGTTTCCTGTTACACTCTGAGAAGGATCCAAGCTTCTCAGATGTGTGTAGGTACCTTTCTTCGTCTCACTACTTCACCTCCCTTACAATTGATCCTCCTCTCTATGAGGACCAGTTGCTTGAGTTCTGGAGGACCTGTCAAGAGGTCACCATGGACGGGGAGAAGGCACTATCTGCTACAGTCCAGGGAAGGATAGTTTTCATCACTCCGGCCATCATAAACACCTATTTGTAGCTGGATGATGAAGCAGGTGAGCTGTCCTTTCCCAAATCTACTGTCAACCACTTCTTTCAGCAGATGGGCTATGAAGGTGACTTCTCAGTCAAAACCTTCAGGAAGGGGAAAGTCTCATCTCAATGGAAATACCTCCTCCATATCATCATTCACAGCCTTTCTAACAAGCATGGAGGATGGGATCAAATTCCAAAAGACCTCTCCTTTCAGGTACTCTCAGTTTGTATATACTAGTTTACTTGCAAACTTGGACTCCTTAGAGTATTACATATTCCCTAGGTATGTTCATAACATTCTCAACTGTGAGTTGGGACCACAGTTGAGGGGAACAGGTAATATTCTTAAAATAGGACAAATGAGGCCCGGCATTTTCAAAATCTTGAAGAAGCCAACTATTGGCTTCTCTAGGGTAGAAACAGCCCTTGTCCCAAAAATGTTTGAGCTCATTACTCAGGGTGAAACCCTAGCAGCACCAGCAAGTGTTTAACCAATACCCTCTACCTCTCACCCACCTCAAACACAGCCTACCATCACCATCACCTACAAAACAAAATCCCAACGAACCCCTGCACTTGCTACTAAGTATGTGCAGGCCCCCATATCAGAACCCATATAGTAGGAAGTGGAATCTCGAGCTCCCACTTCCCCTGAGGAGTAGACCACTGCCATCTTTCCACAACTCAGCGCTAAGGTTCCTCATGCTCGGCCTGATGAGCTCACAACCCCATAAACAGCCTTAAGCCATCACTCTGAGTCTCAATACTCTAGTGATCAACCTTTTGGGGAAAGCTACCATCCCCAACCTCTTGATCTAAACTGCCCCATTCCCAGCCTTAACTTCTATTCTGATGAAGATTTAGGCTTCAGTGAGTACCATGAGTCTCTCCTCCCTTCCCACACTCAAGGAGAGATGAGTACTCCTGCTTCCCCTATCTCTAGCCCACATCAGTAAACCCTTACTGAGCTGGATCGTCCTGAACTTATTCAGGAAATCCATATGGCAGAGGCTATCACTTTTGCAAGTGATAACATCACTAGGACCTCTACCATGGCAACCCAGCCTCTTGACACTTCTCTGGAAGTTGTCATTGGGCAGGGGAAATCCAGCAGCCAAAAAACCCATGCTAGTGATGAGGAAAAAGACTTAGGTCCAATTCTCTCATCCCCCAATGATTCTTCATCTGAAGATGAGAGGAGTCTGCAACAAAAGGTGCACAAACTGTCACATCTTTGCACCTATTTTGTTTCAAAGATAGCTCACCTGGAATCTCAGGTGACTATCTTACAGAAGAGGGTCAATGACCAGCAACTTGAGATCACCGATCTCAAGGGCAAGTTGGCTGAGAGACCTATGAGGACAACTCATCCAGGTCCACAAGAACCTGTGGATCTCATGGATCAACCTCCCAGCTCACCTATGCAAGAGGGTGATGCTACCAAAAGGGGGAGAAAATTTTGACAATCACAGAACCTAGGAGTTCTTCAAAGAGTATGGACATAGAGGAATCACCATCCTCTCTTGCAAATGTTCATACTAGACAGTGATCTTCATTTGCTCATTCAACAACTATTTGAGGAGGGAATACCAAGACAATGTCTGCCCCTTCTGAGAACCCAATCTGGGGTTGGGGGTATGATAGTAATAGGAGAGCTCTTGTGATCTCTAGAGCTCAGGGTCGACTAGAAGTTCTCAACATTTCACACCTGAGTTACTATGAGAGCATCAACTTGGTAGATCTGCCACTTGTCAACCCAAGCAATAACAGACAAGCAACAAGATTGGCAGAAAGAATCCAAGACAGGGTGCTAGAGGAGTTTAAATTGAGATCAAAATTATATAGACAGAGGCTAGCAGGTGAGATCTTTGGTCAACTAGATGTTGAGGTAGACCCGGAGATTAGCTTCAAAGGGAAAACCTTGACTGAAGGCCCAGACGTTGAACCTGTGAACCTTGAGACAGGATCTCCCTCTGCACCCATTACCCTCAGTGAAACACCAACTGGTGATGGTGTTTCACAACCTCTCTCTGGCCAGAGCTTGACAGCTAAACCAAGTAATGAAGGCCAAAGCTCTCTCCAGCCTGAGTCACCAAAGCCTGTGCTCGACAAAGGCAAAAGGAAAATGACTCCTGAGGAGATTGAGGAGGAGAAGAGAGATAGGAAGAGGAAGCTGGGGGGAGAGAGTTCAAGTGGTTCCCCAGGGTTTATGGAAGCTGCAATCAGGGCTGCCCCCAGGCTAAACACTCAGGAAGATGAGTTAAGGGCAGCCAGGCTAAGCTACCTAGGAACCAGAAACTATAATGTTGATGAACTCATCTCTCTCTTCTTAGATGAGCTGAATGCACTGGCTGACACAGAGCTGTCAAAGGAGCAAGGGAAGCAGAGGATGAAGCACTACTCCTCAAGCACAAAGAAGAAATGAGGCTAAAAAGACTCTACAAGAACATTCATGTCCTCTCCCCAGTTCAAGAAAGTCCTGAGCCAGAGACTGTGGCCACTGAACAACCTCAGGTAGCAAATGAAGAAAAAAGACTAAAGATGATCAGCTACCTGAGTGCCACAGGTCTCTATCAGACAGATGCACATCTTCCCTTACCATCTGAATACATATTGTTTGAATACAATAAGCAGATGGAAGAAAAAACTAAAAGAGAAAAACAAGCTAAAAAGAAAAGATTAAGAGAAAAAGCTGCAAAGTCAAGGGCCATCATCCACAAAATCCAAAAGAAGTCTGCTGACAGACAAAGGATGATGAGCTTCTTAAAGCTGTATGGATTCTCCGAAAGGAGGCTTGGCCCTATGTCTCTATCCATAATGGATGAGCATATCAGGGTAATCAAGCAGAAGATAAAGAAAGGAGAGCTGGTGGACTTGCATTCTCCACCAAGTCCAGCTCAACCTGAAGTTGAGGTGAAGGTTGAACCCATTGAGACAACACAACCTGAACCTGGCGCTGCATCTCAGCCAACTTCATCTTCTGATCCACAGCAGGGTCCTCCTCTCTCTTCTTCTGAACATGTAAGAGAGGAGATCCTAACTTAGGGGGACTCAACTGAACAACCTGGTACTCAAGATCAGTCCCCTCAGTTAAAATCATCAGGGAGAAGAAAAAGGATGGCCAGAAGATCAACCTCAAAGAGAAAAAGTAGAAAGGCATCCACCTCCCAACCTTAGGATGAGTCAGAGCATCCTGAGGGAGTGCATGAAGAGGTCTCTCAACAAACTCCAATCATAGTAGAGCCTCTTGCTGTTGGAAGACAAATTATGTCATGGTCTTATGATAAAGATCAAGATAGATGGTATGTCATAAGAGATCAGGAAGGCAGGCATGTCTATTCCTCAGAAGACATGCTCAATCTTCCTCTGCATGATCTCTTTGACATGAGAAGGTTCTATGTTAGTCTGAAGGATCCAGACCTAATGATGAAGAAAGGTATGCTGAGGATCCTAATGTGGACTATCAAAATCTGAAGAACTTCTCTGTTTTGGTAGCATCAGCCTAGGGGGAGTTTGTAGATCATCTGAAGATTATGAGGCTAATGCAACCAACAAGCTAGAACAACCAAGTCTTCCATGCATGCACTAAGGAACAAAGATGAACTAGCTTTGTAAGTCTTACTCTCTCAAATGTGTCTATGTGTAAGATCTTCCGAAGCTAACAGTTCAGAAGGAGTTACTTCGAAAGTTTCACACTCAAACAGAAAAATACTCTAAGTGTGAAATCTTCCGAAGCCAAAGACCAGCATCTTCCGAAGCCAAAGATGAAATCTTTCGAAGCTTCAAAGACAAAGTCTTCCAAAGCTGTGAAGACTGATTTCTTCAGAGGATAGAGAAAATATACTTTCTCTGAAACAACTTTTGATAAAGCTGACACACTCTCCGCTGCCTGCTCTGGTGGTTCACCTACTTTACACAAGTTGGTGAAACTTCCATGCTTTATCAACAAGTAGGAATGGTCTTTGTCTGTAACTTACCTTACTTATTTCCGTAGACTTTTTGTATTAGGAAAAGTCAATGAGCTATGGCATGTCATAGTCACTAGTCAAAAGGCAATCTGCCTTTTGACTGTAGATTGATCTTGTTGTCTAGATTAGTCAAATCCCAACTGTCTTTGTATGTAAGTGACGGTTGTAGGTTGTAGTATAAAAGTGTCTCAGGTCCTTGTAATTTCTTTATGCTTTGTAACACTTGTAAAAGAACTTGAGATCAATATACAACATCCTTGAAAACCAATCTTGTGTTCTTGTGTTGTTCTTAGTTCTGTCTCTTTATTTACTTGTGTTCTTAGTAGCATCTGTTTTAAGTTACCAGTTCCCTATTTGAATTATTAAGTGATCTAAGATCTCTCCTCAGTGTGAAACTAAGTGTTAAATTCTTCAATTGATGAATGTCCTAACACGAATACATGAATCATAAATATGCGCATTATATATGATTACACATACACAATGTTAGGAGATAATCATAACAAACAAAATGGTTTTCACAAACATATGTATTTGGATGCATACTTGTTCAACTTGACTAAATAATCAACCATCATTTACCATTCCTAGTCAAATGCCATAAACCACATACTAATCTATGTATTTCATGAATAGATGTTCTAAAACATAAAGTTTTCCAACAATATGTGATTATAACACGTATAATATTCATCATTTCATCAAGTTCAACAAGCATACACAATCATTGAAGAACATTCATAACCTTGTAATGAGCATTAACTTAATCATCACCAAAAGTTACATGTAAAATGTCAAAGTATGCTAAGCTTTATCTAATCTAAGTGATAAAGAGTGTTTAGCCCATGAGGATTACAAAAACCATAACCAAGCTCATAACAATAGAAGAAAACATGATAGATCTAGAGATTTTCAAACCAAAGATGAGTAGAGGTAGGTTGTGTGGAGTTGAATCTTCCTTTGAAATGCTTGATCTTCAACCTATCTTGAACTCCTCAAAGAACTCCTTCATAGTTTCCACAAGAATGGAGAAAAACTAGAGTTTCTATTCCAAAATTCGTCTTCCCCAAAATAAAGAAGAAGAAGGGGCTTAAAAGGGGGCCTGATGCGTGTTATGGCTATGACGGAATCAGTCATAACCATAATGCACAGGAAAAAGGGACCTGATGGATGTTATGGTCTTGACAGAATCAGTCATGACCATAACAGTCTCTAAACTTTTAAAATCTTCATGCATGTCTTATTTTTTTATTTTGAAATCATCAAGCAACCATCCAAAAATACAAAATCAAATTAATCATAATTAAGTATAGATAAATATGAATTTGTAACAAAAAACACTTAAGATAGGTAAAGATATGCATTATTAACATGTATATTTATTCACATATCATTGCTGGTTGAAGTTGTATATGAGAAAGAAGAAGAAGGATTTCGAGGTGTGATGGGGTGGAGTGGGGTGGGTGGGTAGGGTTTAGGGTGTGAGTTTTATAATATTTTTATATTTTAACTTAAAAGGGTATTTTAGTCATTTTTTATAAAATTAATGCAGGAAGTTAACTGTCATCCACATCAGGGACCTTTTTTGTTATATTTTGGTAAATCATTTGACCAACCCTGTAATTTTATAAAGCTGGAGACCACAAGTGAAAACAAACCTAAGCATTAGGACCTTTCATGTGATTAATTCTTGTATTAAAGAGTTAATTACATGATTGGTCTTAATAAAAGAGTTAATTACTAGAAAGGTCCTATGATATGCTCATATTGCAGGATTGGTCCTAAATTTTAAAAAATTACATCATTGGTCCCGACAATTTATCAAACTGTAACACAATTAGTCTGTGAAATGGATGTCTGTTATGTTTTATGGTTAGTATTTTAAAATAGTAAATTACTATTTTTGTCCCTGTGGTTTGATGAAAATCATGGTTTCAATCCAATAGTTTATTTACTAAACTGACAGTCTAATAGTTTTAAGGTTTGTTTCAATTTTAGCCCACATCGCTAACTCCGTTAAAATTTTCTGTTAAGTTAATATGAAATGACAAGTTTTCCCCTATGATTAAAAAATCTGAGTAACAAAAAAAAACAAAACCCTAATCAACTCTCTCTCTCTCTCTCTCTCTTTCTCTCTAAACATATGTAAACAACATATTCATGAACCCCACAAATGCAAGCTGGTGGCCAAAGCCCCACCACCGCTCTCAGCCTCCGATGGCTGAACCCTGCTGTCGCACTTTGCCTTCAATGGCAAGAACCCCAACCCTAAGTTGCTTACACTACCGCCGCCCTCTCCGGCTACCGCTACTACCACTATCAAACACCAGAACCACCACCACCACCATCGCTCACCGAACCACCATTGCTCACCTCCATCACCATCACACACTAAAACCACCACCACCATTGCGTACCAGAACCATCATTGTGTATCAAAACTACCATCGCTCACCTCCACCACCACCCGCCACCACCAAAATCACCCACCACCTCCTACAACTTGCATATCTTTATAGATTCGGTGAAATCGAAGAGAGATAGAGAGATGAAGAATAGTTGTGATGATGAGATTGGGTGGTGGTTGTCGCCGGTTTTTGGTCAAGCTTTGCCCGTCGACCATCACCACACCAGAACCATTAGTAGCATCAAAACAATTCCATTATGCAAACTATCACTAGCCAACTTAAATTCAATTTTGGATTGTTTAATTTGGGGGGGGGGTTGATCAGATAGAGGGGGGACCAGTTTGAGGTGGTGGCAACATGATGATGAGGGTGGAAAAAGCGCAGTAGCATGATGCGGGCTGAGGGGTTTTTGTTGGTGATGGGTGGTGGGTGGTGTTGGGTGGTGGTGAGCAATGGTGGTGGTGATGAAGGAATAGCAAGAGAGAGAGAGAGAGAGAGAGAGAGAGAGAGAGAGAGAGAGATGGGTTAGGGTTAGATGATGGTGAAAAGGGTTAGATGATATATTTTTACTTTTTATTTACTCAGGGTATTATAGTCATTTCACATTAACTTAACAAAATTACACTAAAGGAGTTAATGGTGTGGACTACAATTGAAACAAATCTTAAAACTATTAGACTCTCAGTGTAATAAATAAACTATTGGATTGAAACCATGATTTTTGTCAAACAACAGGGACTAAAATAGTAATTTACTCATTTTAAAATGATAAATATACCTTTGAAATATCAATTAGAGTTAAGTTTGGTTTTCCTCCCTACAGTTTGACCAAAATAACTATTTTCCTTCAAAAGATTAGAAACATCAATTTACCGCCAAAAGTTTCATAACTTGTTTCACTTTCAGTCCAAAAATTTTACTAGTTGTTTCAATTTGAATCCAAAATAATGAGGCTTTTGGATTAAAATTGAAATAAGTTATGAAATTTTTTAGGTAAATTGATGTTTCTAATATTTTGGAGGAAAATAGTTACTTTTTTCAAACCTTAGGGAGCAAAATAAAAATTAACTCTATTAATTATTATTAGTAAAATTAATTGTCAACCCACCGTTCACCCACCACCATCACCATTAACCTAACCCACCATGCCCCGCACCATCTCCATCCTCCTGACCAGCAGTAACCACCACCATCCCCATCGTCTTACTACCACCATCACCAAAACCACCCTTGATCACCATCACCGGAACCACCCTCGACCACCATCACCAGAACCACCCTCGATCACTATCACCGGGACCATCCTCGACCACCATCACTATACCATCACCCTCAGGCACCTAATGACTTGACCCTCATCACTATAACCACCGTCGACGACCATCACCCTACCACCACCCTCGCTTGTTCACCTACCACCATCACTCGCCTAATTTCTATAGTAACCTCAACATCGACCACTACTATTGCGCTTACATCTGACGCACATCATATTCGTGCTAGATCTAACCAAACAAGCACGCCTAGATTTGACCCCATAATCATCGGCTACCTAAGTCTGCTGGTGGCGTCGCGTTGGAGTTGTGGTGGCATCGCCAGATTGCGGCGGCGGCAGGGTCTGCATGGAGATAGAAAGAGAGAAATGAGGGGACGGGTGGTCGAAGTGGTGCGATGATGGTGGCTAAGCAAGTGGATTGGTGGTGGCGTCACGGTGGAGTTGTTGTGGCGTCGCCAGACGGCAGCAGGAGCGCTGGGTGGCCAATGGAATCAATGAATTGAAGAATGTTAATGGAATTTGAATATTATATAGTGGGTTTAATAGAAAATAAGAATATTTATTTTTTGTTTAATTTACTGTTAGAGAAATTAGGTTGTTTCGCACTAACTTAACCATAAAATTTAACGGACATCCACTCTTCAATTTCGTAATTTGAGAATACAATAGGGACCAATCATGTAATCAACTCTGTATTAAATAATTAAAGTTATAAATTTAATAAATAAGTTATTTAAAAAATCAAATAACCACTCATGCTCATTTTTTTATATTATATTATTTTTATTGCTTTTAAAATAATTAATATACATTTTAAAAATATTAGTTATCTTTTTATTCGTCATCCATACTTTCCGGTTGTATATGATATCTTGTAAACAAGGGTGGTTTTGTCGAATACGATAGAGTCCTATTTAAATCATGTTTGCATAAATTCATGTTATAAGAGCAATGGGTATACTTCATGAGTGGGTCGTGTTGTGAGTGCCTAGATGGCTCCCATTCACAAAAAACCCCGTTCACCTGTTAGTGGCCATGATAGGGTCACATGTAAGCACACTCATGAGAATGATGAACGTTTGAGAATATGATTTTTGGGGAAAGGGTTTGTACATTGAAGGGTCAAATAAACTAATATAAATAACTCACGAAATCACTTTCTCATACTCACTTCTACACATGTAAAAAAAAAGAAAAAAACGTATTTTTGTACCAATTTTACTTGCAAGGTTTTGAATTTCTCATCAAGCATATCAATCATCAAAATACCAATTTTACTTGCAAGGTTTTGAATTTCTCATCATGCATATCGATCATTTGATAGGAACAGAACAAGAATTTATCCAAATCTACACGTTATGACTAAGGTGTTGAAGCTTGAAAAAGCTGACATTGGGATATTAGTAAATATAAATGCAGAGCAAGCATTGTATTTTCATAAAACATTATATAACAAAAGTTATGAAAGGAAACCAAATTAAATTTAAATTTTAAAATAAAAATATTCCTCCGACTTGATTTTAAATACAAATTGTATAGAATCGTAGATTTAAAATCATGAAAACCTAAAAGAATAGATGGCATATAAAAAGTAAGAAAAAAGGCTAGAAAATAAAAAATTGAGACCAAAAAACAAATAAAAGTATAAAACAATCAATACTTAAATTTTAAAATCAGATAATTATAAAATTATATAATAATAAACGGTATTAACTTAAAAAAATAAAAAAATGTGGGTGTGCATTAGGGATGTCATTCGGGTTATTTATTGAGTTTTGAGTTACTTGGGTCGGGTTCTTCTGGTTTTACATATTAGAAATGAACACAAAGACCAAACCAAAGGTTTAGGTTTTCAGGTATACTAGGGTCGAATTTTGGTTTTTGGGTATACTAGGGTTAGGTAAGATGGTATTCAGGTTTAGGTAGTAACTAACCAGCCAATCAAATTTATTTACTCAATCCTTGTATATTATGCATCAAAACTTGTATTCTTTTATTAATGAACAGTAGAATCCCCTCACATTTGAAGTTCACATGTGAAGTTTGCTAGTTGATGTCATGTAAAATGTGGTTTTTTTTTAATGTGATCCAAAATGAAATTCTGGTGAATCAGTTAGTTGACAGCTCATTATGAGTCCATAAAAGTTTATAAGAAAGGTGATCAATTTTGTTTGGTTTTTGTAAAATTTGAACCAAGATAGTTAGATCAACATAAAATGATATGATTCCATAAAAGTTGATAAGAAAGGTGATCATAATTTCTTTGTTGAATTCTGAAACAATCAAGAGTACAAAATGAGCAAATGAAGTTTAAATCCACTCTTATGTGTTTAGACATAACCCAATAGGTCTAATTGTTGATTTAGATGACAAGAGGTGAATTGTTTATGTACATGGTGAAATTCTTGATTAGGAAACAAACTAATTAGATATTAGTCGACTTTAAGGTGCTAGAAAAAAATAGCCACTTGGAAGTAGGGATGGTAATGGGCAGATTTAGGTAATACTAGCCTCATACCCGATTAGAAAAGTGATCCTTATACCCTACCCAAAACCCATCAAGTGTGTATCTAGCACTTACCCATCGGGTATATGTAAACTCATATCATATGAAGTAATCTAACTATTGTAACTATGAATCTCAATACAAGATTAATAAGAACAAACCCTAATCTAACAAAATATCAAGAATAAGCTAAAATTATATGAATCAATAAAAGACAATACTCAATAATCTGCACAAAGATTGTGCAACGATCTAAGATAATGATCGAGCAGAGAAAGAGAATCCGATAAATGCGTTTGTCTACTGAAACCCTAGAGCTGGACAACCTTTATATACCCAACAAATTTGGAGCGGCAACAGCTTCATTCCTCCAACTATCAAACTCACCACAAAATGCTATATCTTTGTTTGATTACACATAAGTCCTTGACCAATAGACCTTCGCAGACTCATCGAAGAAATAAGATATATATATATATATATATATATATATATATATATATATATTATATATATAGAGAGAGAGAGAGAGAGGAATTGGTTCTAGTGTTAACCCTAAGAAATTGAAAGAACTCTTTAACCTTATATTTAACCATTGATTTAATATTAAATAATCAAGATTCCATTTGAATGGCTAATATGAGATTAGGGGCAAGAAGGTCATTTTAATGTTTGTACTTTTCTGAAACATGTTAGGTTTCTTTATTAATAAGCACCTATAATTTTGAAATAAAAAAACTCAAGTTACTCAACCTTTAGAACCACCTTAAATGCTTTTTTTTTTGTTTTTGTTCTTGAATCACACCACTAGATCTGCATGGTGTCTTAGTCATCAACACCATCGTGTCGTCTTTCTCGCCACCGCCGCCGACATCGTCTTTTGCACCACCTAATCTAAGTATGAATCAATGAAGCTCGCATGGTTTAGATCTGTGTACGAATCAATGAAAGCTTGTGATCTAATCGCACCACCGGATCTGATGGTTTAATTGTTGTTCAAGATTTAAATCTGGAGGAGATCAAGTTCAAGTAAAAGAATTTTTGTT